>JBBPLS010000431.1:0-18457 GCA_038089895.1 Boletellus ananas | reverse complement strand
CACCTAAAGTACCACACGATCGATGAGTGGAAAGGTGGGGGAGAGACGGAAATTGACTGATGAAGGTCCGGGGCACAGAACGAGCGCCGTTCTCTTGCTTCAAGTAATCCTGAATAGTGCTCCCGCCGCCTCGTGTGTCCAGTCTAGTTTGGCAAAGATGAGCCAGCAGTGAAAGAGGGGGAGACACATACTCGATGGCCTCGATGGTCTCTTTGGGGAAATGGGTCGAAAAGTAGCCCTTTGTCTGCTTGCAGTAAGGGCAGTCCGTCTTAGAGAAGACGACGAAGTCGTGTGATCTGCTTGTAGTAACGCTTGATCTACCGGGGCAACCGTCAGTGCGAACCTTTGGTAAGGGCGTGTGTGCCCGTTAAGACAGTGCGATTTCTGAAACACTGTGCCACAGGGCGATGTCGCGAGACGAAAGTCGTTACCCCGACGATGCTGGCTATCCTGGACTTCAACCTCGCCAAGGATGAGAACGGCAACGAGATTGAGTTTGAACCGAAATTTACGGGCGGTATCTCATGGTGAGTTCCCATGTCTGTTCGCTTCCGTAGAAGAGTGTTGTCATTTGTCGCAGTTAGCTTCTTGGGCCGTAAAAGTGGAGAAAGATGGACTTCAGATGGTGAGATAAGTAGGACGCGCTGTCGGTGGGTAAGTTGTCCGAATAAAGACGGTGGGAAGGAGTGTTTGAGGGGTCGCCAGGGTTAGTTTGGTGCACACCACCTGTACGGCATCCGGGCCTGCCTTCCATAATACAAGGGCTGTCGGCGTCAGCATTTGCTGGTTTACGACTGCCAACGTGTGGTATATCGGCCAATGGCATTCTGCCCCCCACAGGATCATATTTTTACGGATACGCCGAGCGGAAAATGGTATCCAGTGCCATGCTATCCAACATGTACACTAAGTCGATTACAAACCATCTAACGCCGTCCACTGGGCTGGGAGAAGGATGTTCGTAGAGGGTCTGCCCAACCTTTTTCGGCTAATGGGTTTTCAGGAAGTAACTTATGTCATCACACTTGCTGTGGCAAACCTACGCGTTGGGCCCGCCGTGGACACTGCTGCTTGTGGGATTCCTTGCCTGCATTGATCCATGACGTTGCAATACTGACGCGGCGCCAAGTCCTGTCCTCTTCAGGCATAAGACTGGCTACTAGCCCAGACCCCTTCTGCCTATTATTATAATACTCCATTTTTTCCTGCCTATCTTTAGACAATAATTTTCACGATTCAAACATTTAAAACGGGCTGTTCAGACTGTCACATACATGTTTGACTGTCCAATAACGCACAAATATGATTACATGGGAACACGCTTCGTATAAAGTTTGAAGCAGGAAGGTTAATTAGGACGACTTGTATGAAGTACAGCTAAGCATGCATGTCAGACTGTCAGTGTCGTGACGTGGCAAAGTCAAATCAGACTGACCACCGCTGGGTTGATATCCGCCACTATTTACGGTCGGTCCATCAATTTTTGAGTTTGATGAGAAAAGGGAGCCATAGAAAGTGTAGTTATTTGTGACATTATCACTGATGTATGTTGGCAAGGGCAGGGGTGAGCCGGTAGGCTCAGGATAATTCGCGACATCTGTTTCGGTTGACGGCAGGGGTGGATTAACAGTCACAGTGGTCAGTTCCGCATCAACAAAAACAAGGGATGTTGGTGACTCTGGAACCAGAACATATTCATCGGTTCTGATGCTACTTCCGTCTGGGAGACAGCAAGTGAACACGATATCTCACGTTTCTTCTCGGGGTTCTCACCGGATACAGCATATTCCATTGTGCCAAGATTGGTGACAAGAGTTCTGGCTGCGGTCACTATCTCTTGTCTTATGGTATCATCTACAGGTTGATTAACCTTGACTACTATACCGTCTACTTGCACATCAGGAGGTAATTCATCTGGGGAACGGAAATACATATATGAGTGCCGGCAAGCATTGCAATACGAGAGACCTACCATTGACGGGTTCCACAGCTTCACCCGGGAAAGACAACAAACTTCTTCATATCGACCTCAACATCTCATCTGAGCGGGTCTATGAAGAAATTATCATCGCAAGAATGGTCGCTGATAACGGTTACCGTTACTTTTGTTTTGATGTAGAGGGTTTCACTTGCTGCAAGGAACACCTGAGCTGCACGATGATTCGCAAATAGCTTGAAGGGGTTCTTGGTTGCGGGAAGATTCTGAAGCTTCTCTCTGACCCCCATTAACCTAGTGCACATGGATGGTGGTTAGCTACTACCCTATGAAAATTTGTCCGATAACTTACCGATCATAAGTGGCCTTCGAGGTGTCAACAAACTGTCGCAATTGTGCAGAATCAACATTGATATTGTTGATCTTAAGTATTTCTTCTAGTGTTGCATCTAGATAGAGGTCACAGTGGCCAAGTGTGTCCTTTCTTCGAGACGACATGGGGAAAATCGATTGGTCGAAGCGGGAAGCTTCGCCGAGACCGATGGGCACGACAACAATTCGGTCGGCTGGTGAGCTCATAATGTGCAAACAAGGGAGGAACTGGAGATATCAATGAGTCGAGGAATCAAGCCCGCCAAAATTATTTACTGGGCAGTCAGGTGGATGAATAATACTCATTTGTCTGCCAAAAGCAGTTTTGGAATTTGCACGAAGATCAAATAGAGTTTGAATGACCATCAATTGAACAAGGTATCGAGTCGGGCTTGCAGCCTAACTGTGCTCAGGCTGGGAAGTATAAGCAATTTCCGCCGCCAGATTTTGGTCTCCGCGTGGTAGTGATGGCAAGATGGGCACATGTTTATCCATATATAACATTGTTTATTCACGCCATCAACGCTTACTCTATATGGTGCAAGTTGGCGGGCTGGACTCCATGTTTAACCTGAGTGTGTTCAGCATTCGTGGCAAACAGCGAACGGACACCGGACAAAAAGAGAAAGCAAGACAGGCATGGCGTACTCGGATGGAACTCCTTGCCTTTGGGACAAATGAACGACTTCTTCCTGAAACACGGGACGAGAGAGAAATCTGGTGGTCCAATCGATTTGATTGGCTGAAGGATCGAGGTTACCTTCTCCGCCCACGCTATGCTCCTGACTGGGTTCCATCCTGGAAAACGTCCGGGAAAGATTGGCTTGAGCAAGAAGACTTGCACACTCTTGGGGTATATCCAGTTTCCGATGGTATGGTATCATATCTCTGACTCCTCTATTACCGAGGAAGGACACATAATTGACGCTACACGTCTCGCGGACGGTAAATACATTACCTTGAAGTGGGTTGATAAATCGGTTCATCCACATGAGGCTGACATTGGATTGTATTTTTCGTCCAAGACACTCGCTTCTCATCCAGAGAACCATTGCGTTCCTATCTATGAGATCCTTTCTCTGGATGACAACAAAACCATCATTATTATCATGCCATTGCTTCGCTTGTATTCTGATCCCCCATTTGATACATGTGGAGAGGTAATGGAATGCTTTCGACAGTTGTTTGAGGTAGGTGATCATTAACATCAATCTACACCACCTGAGCTCCATTTCAGGGACTGCACTTCATGCACAAGCACCACGTCGCTCATCGGTGCGCCGAAATGAAAACTCGTTCGATCTTTGCTGATCCCGTATTAGTGACTGTATGAGCAGAAATTTGATGCTTGTTCCAAGTGCGATGTATCCGGAACCATTCCATCCCGTCGAAGTCTCCATGAAGAGGGATTACAGTGGCTGGGCCACATATTTCACGCGCACGAAAAAATCTCCAAAATACTACTTCATTGACTTCGGGATTTCACGCAAGTATGACCCATCTGATACTAACCCCAGGGAACCACCCATTTGGGGCGGTGACAGAGAGGTACCAGAATTCCAAAATTCAGACGAGTCCTGTAATCCGTTTCCTATGGACGTCTTCTGTTACGATTCCCTTCGTTCCTTTTTCCATCCGCCTCATTTCTCCTTGCACCTTCACCCGGCCACATCGCGCATCACGGACGCCATTTCTCTTGAGTCATCGTGTCTTACACACGGGACTTCTCTTCCATTCTGCGATCTTCTTTTTCTCACTGACTCATTCTTGATTACTCATGCTTCATCATTCATCACTTCTTTTTCTCATTGACTCATTCTCGATTACTCATGCTTCGTCATTCATCACTTCTTTTTCTCATTGACTCATCATCTATGACTCTGTATCTCCACTAGCTTACCCGCACCGCTTGGTCCGTGCGCACCTTGTCTACATATATAAACCTGAGTACCTAGGCCTGTATTCCCTAAGCTAGTCTTACTCAATACTAGCCTCATTACCTCGGACCTCCCTGCCCACCTAGCGAGCATAGCTCCTAGGAAGATAACCTAGACCCGCTAAGCGACTCTCGTCCTTGCGGTTTCCCTCGGACCCACTGAACCAACGACCAGGCTTTTGAGTCTACGCTCGACGCTACCCGCGCCAAGCATAACAGATTTCGCCCTATTATCGGGATTCCCTAGGGCGATTCGCCAACTCCCGAGAGAACTCATTCTCCCTCATCTGTGACTCCATCTCTCACTCCTCTCTCTTGACGAGTGACAATTCTACTACTTCCCAGATGTCCCCTCGCTCTCCCCAGAATGGGCTCCTGTGGGTGACACCAATCACGAACCAGAACTTTCCGCAGGACATTCGCCACGGCCAACCAGCCAGAGGATACCTACCCCTGAGCACAACTTCGTCCCAATCCGTCCGGACACCCCAATACCAGACCCCACGACCCTGCCAAGGCCTAGACAGCCGATACCAATCCCTCCTCCCCGACCCAAATCTATTAGAACTCTCTCCAGAGGACATAGGTCTAGTGCGCGCATGGTTCTACCTAGCACTAGAGGCGATTCGGACCTGGTCAAACAGTCCACAGCAGTATTGGATAGACCAGATGATGGCGCTGAGCGGCAGGATTCCTCCGATAGCCCTTCCCCCATTAGTTCTCCAACATCTAGAAGGCGGAGATCGGTATGCTTCGTATGCGGGTCCTCAGGTCACCATTGACCCGCATGTTGATCTTACAAATGCCCTTACTGCCACGTTTCTGCTCCCGGGCATCCCCAATACGCTTGCCCTCAACGCCTTTGCCCCAATTGCGGAAAGGCAGGACACTCCGCGCCTTTCTGCCCCCGCGCATCAGGGGATGATTTTCATGCCAGCGATGACGCTGGTGAGGGCTCGCACACCAGTGGGGATATCTTCTGAGTCGGTGCCTCCGATCTACGACGGGGGTATTGTTACAAGCATAGATGAACGCATTGAATCTCCTATTCTTTCTCCGGTTGACTTCCCCCTTACTTTGACTTATTCCTTGATCGCAGAGTTGGACAGCCTCTGGCTCGATGACTCACCTATACCCGGCTTTCTATTCCACTCCGCAGCCGGATAGGTTTCCTTTGGTTTCTATGTTACCGCTGACCGCAGTTGCGCCACTGTACTTTCCCACATTCTTCTTTGGGCGCGACGCGACTTACACCTTCCGCATTTGGCCACGGTTACACTTCCTCTATCTCATGGACGCTTACTCCTCTGATCGCATTTGTCTGCGGTTGCGTGTCCCTTCCCCATTCACACTAGGTATCTCACGTCTACCCTAGAGCATGTACAGCTATGCCTAGGTATTTATACGCGCCCTGTACTTGTAGTTTCCCCAGTTAGTTCTGCGCAATACACGCGTAGTTTCTACCTGTCCACAAGTCCTTGCGAGGATAGTGAGATCCCCTTCTCCTCAATAGTCTCGCACCACTTGTTGAGTGTGCGCTCGACAGTTGGGTTCTACGCGTTCACGTAACACACCTCTGTTTAGACAACCAAATCACCACCCCAGATCTATATCATCCCAGATCCCAACATTCCAATGCCTCCCTCATCCACTCAACCTGACCCTCCAGAGGAACATGAGCAAGAATACAAAAGGGCTGAATGATGTGCAGGCCTCCCTGCCAATTTCTCTGGAGAGGCCTCTGATGCCTCATGATGGCTCACCTCCATGGAAGCATACTTCACCATGAACGATCACATTTATGATGATGATGCATCCAAAATCCTAACCACTCTTAACAAAATGAGCAAAAGACGAGGAGGGATATTTGCTAAAAGCTGGTATCCAAAAGTACCAATCTCAACTTGGGCATTATTCTGTGATGATTTCAACAACACTTTCATCCCTGTTAGGGAAAAGGAGAGAGCCTGCAATGATCTATACAAGATGAAACAACTTGACTTCCTGAAAGCAGGTTACCTATGCATCTGAAAAGAGGAAATTTCGATGCCTATGCTGCCACCTTCAGACTGAAGGTAGGCAAGAGTGGTCTCACCAAAGCTCATGATGAAATCTTAATTGATGTTCTATGAAGAGGAGTTGATTTGAAGCTGGCTGATATGATGGCTACATTGAATCCACAACCAGAGCATTGGGATACATGGTTAACTTCTGCCCAATATTTCAATGAGAACCTATTGTGACTTAGGAGGATTCAAGACCCCAAACAATTTCTCCCCCTCTCTTATGGAGGGTCCTTGTGATCCACCTGGGACCCAAATGCCATGGATGTCAATGCCATTTGCCTCACCCCTATAGAGCAAGCAGAGCATATGAAGAATAATAAATGCTTTGTTTGTCACTGTGTAGGATGTTGGTCCACCAATCACAAAGGGGACTCTTGACCTCACTGCTTCCCTCTGAAACAACAGGTTAATGCTATAGAAGCTACCCAAATAGATGCCCTCAGAGAATTCATTCAGAATACTGATCTCCTCTGAGAAGAACTACTTCGCATCCTAAAGCTCTGTGCTCTGGAACCAGTGGAACAAATTCATGCTATTCGCACCAACAATGATTCAGGTTTTTAAGAAGGAGGGAAGTAGCAATGTCTTCTCCTCCTCATACTATCACTCCTGTATTTGTATCAGGTATCAACTCTAGAGCAATCAAACTCCCCATTCACCTGTATGAACTTGGAGCAACCCAAAACATTGCAACCAGCACTCTCATTGATAGTGGAGCCACAGGATGTTTTTTCAACAAACACCTAGCACAAGCCAACCATTGGATGCTGGTCTATCTGAAAACCCCTATCCAAGCACATAATGTGGACAGAACTGACAACCAAAATGGCATGATCTGTCATTACATTATTCTGATCCTGAAGATCAGAGAACTTTCAGAGAATAGACACTTCTTTGTCATTGATTGCAGACATGAAGGAGTAATTCTTGGGATCAATTGGTTACAAGAAAAAAATCCCCAAATAGACTGGGCAGCCAGAACCTTGACACTCCCCGATCAATATACTACACCATCTAAACAAGATCATCTATCCCAACAATATCTCCTCAGATACCTAGGCCTAGACCCAGAACTCCAGAATGAAGTAGAATTTTGTACCACTCTCCTCCATCAAATTGGAAAACTCACCATCTCTATGCAATTGGCCCAACAAAACCAAGGAGAGGAACAACCATTACTGAGAGAGTACCAATCTTTTCAGGACATATTTGATGAACCAACCACTGGAGAACTCCCTCCACATAGACCATATGACCATGCTATCGATGTCATCCCATCTTTTGTCCCCCACGTTGCCAAAGTATACCCCTTAAACCCTAAGGAAATGGAGGCATGTCAGGTATTCATAGATGAACACCTGAAATCTGGCAAGATCAAACTTTCCAAATCTCCTCAGGCCTCACCTTTCTTCTTTGTACAAAAGAAAGATGGTGGTCTCTGACCCTACCAAGATTATAGATATCTCAATGAACACACCATCAAGAATGCCTATCCACTTCCTCTAATTTCAGAATTGATGGACAAGCTTTGGAGGTCTACCATTTTTACCAAAATGGATATCTGCTGGGGGTATAACAATGTCCACATCAAATCATCAGACATGTGGAAAGCCGCTTTCATCACCCCTTTCAGCCTCTTTGAGCTTTTGGTCATGTTCTTTGGCATGTACAACTCTCCTCCCACTTTCCAGGCCCTGATAGATGATGTGTTCCGAGATATGGTTACAGAAGGATGGCTCATCATCTATATGGATGACCTGATCGTCCACTCTAACAATCCAACTGAGCACCACCACCACACTCAATGTGTCTTGCAACAAATGTGGGAGAATCACCTCTTCCTGAAGTGTTCAAAATGCTTCTTTAACATATCCAAAGTAGAGTATTTGGGCATGATTGTCCACCTGGGACATATCGCTTTGGATCCTGCCCCATTCATGATTGGTCCCCACCTAGATCGGTCAAAGCCATATGATCCTTCATATGCTTTTGCAACTTCTATCAGAAATTCATTCCAAACTTCTCCACTCTCTGTCATCTGCTCCATGATCTTACTAAGAAGAATGCCTTATGGGACTGGTTGAGCCAATGTCAAGACATGTTCACCACCATACAGGATGCATTTACCAAACAACCTGTACTCCAACTACCTGGCCTGGCTCATCCTTTCTGGGTAATGATAGATGCATCTCTTGTGGCATCGGAGGCAGTCCTAATGCAGAAAGACATCAATGGCAATCTTCATCCCTGTTCTTACTTCTCTAAGATGTTTGCCCCTGAGGAGCGCAATTATAATATCTATGATCAAGAATTGCTGGCTGTTATCCAGGCTTTGGAAGAGTGGCATCACTATCTCACCTGGACTTCTCACAAAGTCATCATTATTACCAATCACAAGAACCTGGCCTATTTCAAACAGCCTCACAAACTATCTCGTTGCCAGGCTCACTGGATGCTATTCCTCCAGGACTTTGATCTTGTGTTCCAGCACACCCCTGGCATCACTATGGGACCAGCAGATGCTCTGTCCCACCTCCTAGATGTCAATGTGCACAGTGATAGCTAGGATGTCATGCTGCTCTCAACCACCCACTTTGTCCATGCCTTAGATGTTGCCCTCACTGACAAAATAGTGTCCTCCATGCCCACCAATCCATTAGTTGTTGATGCCCTAGCTGCCTTGGATCAGAGACATTCCCTTCTTCCATGAGCCTCCCAGCAGGATTGGTGGTTCACTGATGGACTTCTTTATTTTCACAATCAACTCTACATCCCCAAGCCTGCTCATGCTTCATTAGTTCACACACTCCATGACTCACCTGCAGGAGGTCACAGGGGTTTCTTTTGCCTACTCCACCTAGTGTAACATGACTATTGGTGGCCTGGCCTCTCAACTTTCCTTCACTGCTTTGTTGTGGGTTGCTCTGTTTGCCAGGCCAACAAGGTAATCACCCCACCGCTCCACCCCTCTCTCCCATCCCATCTGTTGCTACACGGCCATTTCAGCAACTTTTGGTCAATCTTATCACTGCACTACCCCTGTCCTTGGGCTTTGATTCCATTCTGGTTGTGGTCAACCATGGCCTTACTAAGGGGGTAATTTCCCTTCTATGTCACTCCTCCATTGATGCAGCAGGAGTAGCCACTCTATTTTTCAAACACATCTTCCCATGCTTTGTCCTCCATGACTGCTGCATCTCAGATTGTGGCCCACAATTTGCCTCAGCCTTTGCAAGAGAATTATCCCACCTCCTCCAATATGATCTTGCCCTTTCTACTACCTATCATCTGCAAACTGATGGGGAAACAGAACAGGTTAACCAGGAACTGGAAACCTGCCTCCATATCTTCTGCCAAGGCGACCCCTATGCATGGTCTGACCTCCTTCCCATGGTGGAATTCACTCACAATTCCACAGTACACTTGGTGACCAAGCAAACCCCTTTCTCACTAATGATGGGTTACAAACCCAGAGCATATCCCGCCATCGGACAGACATTCCTACCGGCCCTCAAGCAACAGCTTACTATTCTCAATAAAGCCCAAGAAGAAGCACAGCAGACACATCAAGGTGGTACGACAAGCTATGACAGAAAGGATCCAATCATCTTACAAACTGTGGAAAGTGGGAGATAAGGTCTGGCTGGATAATCAAAATCTCAAACTCCACTATGCCTCCAAGAAGCTCACCCCTCGCTGGGAAGGCCCTTTCGAGATCACCCAAGTTATCTCTCCAGTCACCTACAAGCTCAAACTACCTCCTACATAGTGAATACACCCTGTCTTCCATGCAAACCTGTTGTATCCATATAAGGAAACCACAGAACATGGACCCAATTATATCAACCTGCCACCTGAGCAAATAGATAGAGAAGACCAATACGAGGTAGATCAAATTCTTGCTCATTGAGGTACTGCAGCACAAAGGCAATACCTGATCTGATGGAAGGGTTACTCATCTGCTGAGAATACTTGAGAACCAGAACGCAACCTGACAGATTCCCATGAACTCCTTCAGGCATATTAGGCTGTATGACCCAAAGCATTCCCTTCAGCTGGTTGAAGAAGACACAAAGCATAGCACCTCTTTCTCCTACAAATAGCGCTATGTTTTGCTTTCTCCTTCCCTGGTTGCCTTTATTTTGATTTTCTTTATCTGCCTTTTTATCCCCTTCTTTGTAGTCCCTTTCTGTCTGTGGGACACCCATCACCACCTCATCTCCCATCAAACCAACATTCACTACACCCTCACCCCAGCCACGGTCATCTACCAACAACCACCATCTCAAAATTGGGACCTACCCAGCCAAGATCAACCTATTACCCCTCACTTAATGATCAACTACACTAACGCATGGTGTTTCTCAATTGAGTTTCCCAACTCAGCTGATGAAAACAATGCTGGGTGGGGTGTTGCCAGAGGGAACGTGTGGTGATCCCCCCATCCCCTTTGTTAATTTTGACATGCATCCTTTTTGGCAATATTTAGATTTTATCATTTCTGATTTACCCACATATCAGCCAATTGGCAGACACCTGTGTAACACTGTCATACCTGTGCAACCTCTGTCTCATCCTCTGGGTATTAGCAATAATCTATCTCTTCACCTCAATTGTCTCACTTGCCCTCAATTGGTTAATTTTCTGTTTGACTTACTTGGAGATCCTGCTGTTGTTTTTGTGCTAGAAGATGTCCCGTTTTTCCAAGAATCTGCCTATCTCCCATTGATCATCTGTCTCTCTGGATTCTATTTTATCATCCAGTGATTGCTTACCACTCTCCTCCCTTGCCTTGCCAGAACCAATGAGAATATGGTTGAGATTAGTGCTGAAGTTGCCTGCTCCTTGGTTGCATCAGCCAGGGAAATGATTGGGGACCTTGCCCTCTTGGTGGGACTCCCACAGGCAGTTCATGATCTCCCCTGAGAACTCATTCTACCACACCTCCACCTCTGACTCTCCCTCCTTATGCTTGATGAATGATGGTTTTACCTTTTCCCCAATTCCCCGAATGTCTCAGAATGCTGGGTTCATGTAGGTTGAGCTGATGGGGATGGAGAACTTTCCCCAGGACATTCAACACAACCAGCCAGCTCACAGGTACTGTTATGATTCTCTTTTCTTCATCTTCACACACTTTACTTTTTCCTTTACACTGTCATCTGATCACATCACGCACCACATGGATGCTGTTTCTATTGAGTCAGCATGTCTTACACATGAGACTTCTCTTTCGTTCTATCACCTTCTATTTTCCCATTGACTCATCCTGATTACTCATGCTTCCTCATCTTTCTCTCATTGACTCATTACTTTTGACTCATGATTACTGATATGATATCTGCACAGCTTGGTCTGTGCACACTTTCCCCAGCTATATAAACCTGAGTACTTAGGCCTGTATTCCCTAAGCTAGTCTTACTCAATCTAGCCTTTCTACCTCAAAAACCCTCAGATCCACCAAGCGAGCCTTCGCTCCTTGGCCAGCCTTTGAACCTGAGAAACACCTAGTGACTATCATCCTAGTGTGACTATACCTTGGACCCACTAAGCGACCCTTGTCCTTGCAGTTACACCTCGTACCACTAAACCACTGGCAGGCTCTGAGTCTATGTTCGACACTACCCATGCCAAATGTAACAGGTACCTACCCCAACACATAACTTTGTCCCAGTTTGTCTAAATACTCCCCAACCAGACCCCTGCATACTGGACTCCACCAGAACCCCCCTTCTGGTCCCACCACCACGACCCACACACTCTCGAGTTTACAGCAGATAAGCTTGATTCTCTCCAAAGCTGGTTTGCCCTGGTCCTCACAGCAATGAATGTTACACCAGAGGATCGAACCCAACCCCTGGTGGACCAGATGATGCAGATCAGCAGGAGAGCTCCACCAATCCATCCTCCCCCTCTCAGTCTAGCTCATCTCGAAGGGGACAGTTGCTTTGCTTCACCTGTGGGTCCACTAATCACTACCGATCCAATTGCCAACACTACTGCTGCCCTTACTGCCACCTTTCTGCTCCAGGGCATCCCCAATATGCTTGTCCACAACACCTTTGCCCTCGATGTGGTAGTCCTGGACACTCACACTCTTTCTGTCTGAGCTCGACAGGAGAGGATCTTTATGCCAGTGATGACACCAGTAAGGAGCATGACACTGGTAGGGATCTTGTCTGAGTCAGTGGCTCAGACCAACAACAGGGGTATTGTTACAAACATAGAACAGTGAGAGGACCCATGCTCCTATCTCCCTTTGGATGATGTGCTTAACCTTTCCACTCAGTACTATCGTGTTCCTGGATCTGATAGCCCCTGGCTAGATGATCACTCATACCCAGCCTTCCCTTTTAATCCATAGCCAGATGAGTCATCCTTGGTTTCCAAGTTACCACTGATCATAGTCGTGCCACTGTACTTTCTTATATTCCTCTTCCATTGTGACACAACTTACACCTTCCTCTTTTGGCCACAATTACACTTCTCCTGTCATATGGATGCTTACTCCTCCATTCTGCATTTGTTCATGGTTATGCGTCCCCCCATATTCACACTAGGCATCTCATGCTTACCCTAAATCATGTACAGCTCCACCTATTTATACACGCCCTGTACTTGTATTTTCTTCAGTTAGTTCTGCACAATCCACATGTAGTTTCTTTGTGTCCACGAATCCTTGAGAGGATAGTGTGATCCCCTAGTTTTCAATAGTCTCACACCACTTATTGAGTGTGTGCTTGACAGTTAGGTTCTGTGCATATGTGTAATAGCCACCAGCCAGTCACTACAATCTGCAACAGCAATGTCTGCACATGGGAATCAGGAAGCCCTGTCAATTGTCATAGTGAGCAGCACTGTCCACCTAAACAAGTATAAAGGGGGCAGCAATAGTAGACAAAGCCCTAACACATACCATCATCATCAAAAGTAGCCCTCATCATGCAGCTGAACATAACTGGCTTTTGTCTTACCATACTCTCAATGCTCTTGATAGTGCACTTAGTGCAAGGTCAAAACACTACCATCAGGTCAGGCTGAAGCCATGGACACAAAAACCTCTCTCAGTAGAATGGTATTCAAGGGATTTGGTCAGATAGTGATTGCAGGGACAGATGTACCTGTGAGTGGTGTTTCAACGATATTTTCCAGAGTATAGCTGATTCCAACCAGACAATAATTAAGCCTGTGGCTTGGGCAATATGTTGCATAATACTGTCAAAGGAAAACTGTCACATTCACATTACCTCTCCCTACACTGCATTCTTTTCTTTCTTTTGAGTGATGCAACACTTTCCACCACCACACAACGCTCCAGTCTCACTCACTCAATTGGAGGTAGCCCTTTCCCCTCAGGGCACAATATACCTTTCTAGATAGTCCCAAAAGATTTTTTTCAGTGGTAGTCTCATTTAGTTAGATTGAATTATCCTTGCTGCTCCTTTCACATACTGGTTCATTAGCAATTTAGCACTCATATACATCCAGCTCTGGTGACCCTGAGGCCATTCAGGAGAACTAAGTCCTAGATTACTCTCTCTGTCTCCTTTGAACCATTGTTCCTGTGATCACAATAGCAGCTAGATTTTTTGATCAAGGAGCAAGGTGGACACACAACCCCTAACCTCTGAGAGCAGGACAGGCTGTGGTGTCCATATCATGCATGAAATACCACATGGTAGAACACAAAAAAAAACAGACAAGGATGGCAAGGTCCACAGGTATCACACCCGGATTAGATTAAATCTAGGAACGGAATGCTAGCTAAACCAAAGTTGAGCCTGCTTGAGTTATAGCAGATGGAGGACACTGAATTTTCCGAGTCCGAGTGGCATAGCCACACGGAGAAATGATTGGACGAGCCGCACAGATGGACAGACCTGCTAGCAAACAGAGCGTCTGCTGGAGATTCGTACTTTTGAGCACGCTCTATGCAATGCGGAAATTTTGGTGGCAGGCGGACAACGAAACGGGGGAATATGGGCGGTAAAATGTGGCAGGTGTGACCTGGGGCGCCACCTTTCTGTAATTCAATCTCCGCGCCAGCTCACCTCACCTCACCACTGCGATCGGCCAGCACTATCTGTCAGCACACAGGTGATTTCCAGGCTGCGGGTTTGGCGGCCCCGTCCGGGACGATCACCGGGGATGTTTCACGTCAGATGAGCAGCCTGATGAATATAAAAGGGAGGCCTACCACGGACTGGGGAAAGCCAACATACGACACACATACGTACACCCGCTATGCAGTTCAAACTCGCTGGTTTCTATCTCGGCGCCCTCATCTCCCTCTTTATGGCTAATTCTGTGCAAGTGTGGTCCATTGAAGTTGAGGGTCGGGGCCGCGAGGATCTTGCCCGTTAGTACAATTTCAATGACATGTTTCAGAGCTTGGCTAACCAAAGACGAATTATGGGAACACAGAAGCCAAGACTTTGAAGCGGGGTTGGTATTGTTTTGCGGGATATCTCAGAGGATTTGCTGACATCAAGAAAATATCGCGTTGTATGCGCTGAAGATCGTGCACCAACCGATGACGGTAGCCCACGTTAGTATGGTTCCAGGAACGTTGTGAGGTTTCACTCACACCAAAAAAGGCTGCACACAGCATCACTGCGGATGGTGAGGATGCAAAGGAACACATCTTGTCGCTATTGGCACAGCGACAGGTTAGGTTTTGGAGCAGCCTGCCCAATCGGATTGTCTCCCACCTTCAAGTCGTTCGAATGGTCTTTTTAGTTTTCGAGGATATCTCCATTGTCTTTTTGTTTCGTCCCCTGCTCGTTGCTGTTTCTACCATCCCACGTATCCAGTGGACATTCTTCCCAGAAACTCGTACCTTGATTATTGACTTTTGGTGTATGGTCTACCTTGGATCCGTAAGTTATGCTTGTTCGTCGTCAAAGCCGGTCAACAGGTCAAGCCACTCAAGTAGACGAGCGCTCGACGACCGGTCCATGTGAACTAGCACTCTGATCATGTCCACGATACTTGAGTTTCTGAAACTTGAGTAGAATTACGCCAGCCTCCAACACGGACTCTTAGTGAACCCACGAAGCATGTAAGGCGAAGTAATTGTGATGGATTCGGGTCCATGCCTGAGCAGGGAAGGGCTCCCTGTCCAAGAAGAGGGCAAACCACAGCCGAACGTGCACAATGTCTGCTAGTGGGATCGGAGAGTCGCATTACAGTCGCATGATAACCTGCTCAGAGATTGCGTGATACTAGAATCACATACCATGCACGGCAGAAGACAACAGCGTCCCACGTCCTTTGCAGCCCCTAACACCGTGCCCCAGCGGCCGGTCCGGATCAGCAATCGGGTGGGGTGCCGTCTGACACATTTATTTGTCCGTCCGTGACTCTGTCACCACCAATCGCGAACATGGGACTTGAAATAAAAAGGGAAAAAGCTGGATGAGATAAATTACTGTTGTCGCGTGGACATTCGTGCCTGTGAGTCAGCGGGGCATCCCCTCGTGCTGTTGTAACTAAAAGTCATCGGGCTTGGTGGACCGCATCGCCATCGCTTCCTTAGAAGCTGTCTGTTCGCACGCATGTAAGCGGGGCGTGGTCGTAGATATGACGTAGGAGGTAAGAAATATTGAATGTCGGACGACGATGGGAAGCTTGGAGGGAGGGCCGGGTGCACCTCGAAAGTATTTGAGGGACGCCCTCGGTCTCTATGAGTGCGGACAGAAAATGGGGATAGACAGGACGAATTTTGATGTGCTGGCAGCCTTGGCAGGAAGCCTTTTGTCGTGGCAGACGTTAGCCTCGTGCATCGTTAGCCTCGTGCATCTCCGACGACATGGCGTGTCGGTAGCCTGACGCCATGAGCGCCGTCGCACCTATCAAACATCTGGACGGTCGTTGAAAGCGATTACCGAGGAAGACGCCAAGTCATCACGTGCACACTTGGCTCGCTGACGTGACATGTTCAATGTGACATTGTCCTCCCATCTGCACCCGTTCATCAGAGACCCATCATTATCTCTTCCTCGCAGGATGAGACGGCCCCATACGAAGCCCAAGATTCGAACGTTATCATAAATGATAGTCCAGTTGCGTCGGCGTTGTGTCCCTGAGGCGCGCAGAGATTGCAAAGGTGAGTAGCAAGTCAGTCTATGCTCCGCCTCCTGTACATGGATGGAGCTACTTGATAGGAGGTCGTCCTCCCATGGAATTTCGCCAATCTAACACTATCTGGTGGACTCTTCCCTCTTGACGACCCCGTTCGAGTTAATTGGGTGTTCGTCTATACTCTACCGTGTGCTCTCGCAAGACTAATGGGGTATTGCTGAGCACTTGAAACGCGTCGTACTACCGACAGCAGTACGTATGTCAATCGTACGTTGGTCGTGCTCCTCTGATTTCAAGTTCATTTGCTGTCGTTATTCGCTTCGAGAACAACTTATCACAAACTTCTGTGGAAAGTGGGAACTCTGATTTTCAGGTGTACGACGGCTGAAAACTAATGCTCTACAGTACCGAATTTCGGTACTTTCCAGCTATACACCGCTGGAAACCAACGTTCTCTGAAATGGAGTTTCAGTACGCCGAGCGCTGAAAGTGATATTTTTTTCAGTACAGCCTACATTTAATTCCAGTCTTCCGCTGGCTGTTTTCCAGCTCTCCGACGGTTTTGTTTCGGCGTCAATGATACTGGCCGATTTCCATTGTTCATATTCCTAAAATTTCCTCTCATACGTACCACTTTGCCACACAGTGCATCATGGCATTTGCAGAGTAAACTGTGAGGGAGAGCAACGGGAGCACAGCATATTCGTCCTCATCGCATGTCACTGTTGCAGGACTCGTGGCAAGTACTGCAGCCTTGAAAACTCACCAATGAGACCAACGACCCATCGAGCATGCCACCCTCCACCCACCAACGCACATTCTCCCGAGCTTGATGCCCTGCACTGCCAAAATGGCGTTGGTCAGACGTCGACGAGGGAGGTGGCAACAATGGATTCCAACGGTGAGGTGCAACCGCGCTAGCTGGACATGCCATGAAGGCGCACGAGATGGTGCTGTTTGGTGAGCCTGTAGACTGCTACGCCCAGGTGGATAAACGATGCGTTGGTGTCATCCGGTAGCTGTGAGGGGGGTGGCTTTTTGAGCATTGAGATGGGTCCCATAGCAAGAAGTAGACGGGGCAACTTTCAGGGTACAATTTAGTTCCCATAGTGAAACGTGCTCTTGCCATCACCTCAGAAATAGTGCATCACTGAAACCTGATTTTATTTGCAATGCAATATATTTGGGTTGTCAACCCCAAAATGAACGAAATCAAACACAGTATGCCATTGGGCCTGATAACTTGGTTGCATGCACATACTGAGCTATGTCCCATTGGGAAACATGCAAATATGCTAGCTGTTTGGAATGAGATTCTGATTTGTAGCACATGGCACAATCATTGTCAGATTATATTACTTTGTGAGTTGTGCACACCTTGCTCTCTGATGCACAATGAATACAAATCCATGTCATATTTCACAATGTCCCCTATTCTTGTCAGCAGTTTTACATGCAGTGTCAGCTTGGTCATGACTTGTCTATCAGGGATACTTGCACATCATGCCCATAGTTCCATCTGGTGGCAGGGCATTTACCTGTTCACTGCATGTGGGTGTCTGTTCCAAATTCTACTATCTACTCTGGCCATGTGGGATGTTATGCAGGGTGTACCTCAAGAGACTAGGACTAAGATCCAACAGGCAGGATGCTCATGAAGAGGCACAACTCAGCCTGGAGGGACAGAGGACTATATGCCTAGGTAGGCAGACCAAGGACTATACATTCCTGAGAACAGACTAGAGACTAAGGGCCTGAAGAGGGTGATAAAGGACTAAGGACCTGAGGAGGCTGATGAGGGACAAAGAGTACACATAGATTGCACAGATTGAGAATGTAGTACATGATGGTAAATGAAGGTTTACAGTGACTCTAAAAACTGTTCTAATATTTGGTAGTTCTGCATCAAATGCACTATAGCACTGCAAGGCATGGGAACCTTGCTTAGTTATAGTGCAATGAAATATAACCCTTGGGTATTAGATGGTCTAATAATTATGTAAATTGGTTTAGAGGTTGCTGAGATATGGCCACTCCAAAACCATCATATCATTGGAACAGTTT
>JBBPLS010000430.1:0-18467 GCA_038089895.1 Boletellus ananas | reverse complement strand
CGGTTGCGTGTCCCTTCCCCATTCACACTAGGTATCTCACGTCTACCCTAGAGCGTGTACAGCTATGCCTAGGTATTTATATGCGCCCTGTACTTGTAGTCTCTCCAGTTAGTTCTGCGCAATACACACGTAGTTTCTACCTGTCCACGAGTCCTCGCGAGGATAGTGAGATCCCTTTTCCATCAATAGTCTCGCACCACTTGTTGAGTGTGCGCTCGACAGTTAGGTTCTGCGCGTTCACGTAACAAAAGAACTAACTCGTTCCTCCGCCCCTGCTATCTAGCAGTAGGGCGAGAACCATCCACCATGGCATTTCGAGCATCACCCGACTCTTCAGACGAAGAACACATTCCGCCAGAAGGAGAAGAAACCTCCCACTCAGATATAGAACATCAGCAATCACTCTCACCTCCCCTTGCTCGGCAACGCATATCTGGTAGACCCCCAGCCAATCCATTGTTCGGACAACGACGAAGACGACCCTCCGTCACCCGAGACTCCATACAAGCTTCCCCAGGACGCCTCGCACCTCCTGTACTTACCTAGGAAGAATCTTACGAAGACATCTTCATCTCTACTCCAGTCCAGAACACCCCTCCCAGAATCACCGTCACTCTAGACCCCGGCGTACCCATGCCTTCCACTTCTGCCCAACCAGTAACTCCTGAGCATTCTGAGGAGGAACATAAAAAGGCAGAAAGACGAGCGGGCTTACCCGCGGACTTCTCCGGAAATGAGTCCGACACTACCAGGTGGCTCCTATCTATGGAAGCCTACTTCCTTATGAATGAGCACATCTATAATGACGATGCCTCCAAAATCCTCACTGCCCTCAATAAGATGAGTAAAGGACAAGGAGCGGTCTTCGCAGAGTCTTGGTACCTCAAGACACCTACAGCCACCTGGAGCACCTTCGCCGATGCTTTCAAAGCTGCCTTTGTCCCTACTGGAGAAAAGGAGAGAGCTCGCAATGATCTATATGAACTACGACAACATGACTTCCCGGAACCGACCGAGGAAAAGATGCCAGCGCAGGCGAAGAGAGGAAACTTCGATGCCTATGCTGCCACCTTTAGATTAAAGGTTGGCAAGAGCGGTCTTACTGAAGACCATCACGACATTCTGATCGATGTCTTACGGAGAGGGGTAGACCACAAGCTGGCCGAGATGATGACCACGCTTAACCCTCAACCAGCAACTTGGGAAAGTTGGCTGGAAGCCGCACAAAGGTTTAACGAGAACCTGTTGCGCCTTAGGAAGATTCGGGACCCAAAGAGATTCCTGCCTCTCCCCTATGGAGGAGGATCTAGCCGAGCAGCAAGGGACCCCAACACCATGGAGATTGACGCAATTCGCCTCACTCCAGTGGAACGAGCTGAGCATATGAAGAACAACAAATGCTTTGTATGCCACCGGGTAGGATGCCGATCTACCAATTATTGAGGAGGATCCAGGACCACTCCCCCTCGTCGCTTCCCTCCAAAGTAATGAGTCAACGCAGTGGAATCCTCCACGGATGCCTTAGGGGAGTTCATTCAGAATACTGACCTCCCTCGGGACGAATTACTTCGCATCCTGAAACTCTGCGCCCCTGATCCCGCGGAACAAGTCCGTGTGATCCATATCGCCAAACCATCGGATTTTTAGAAGGGAGGGAAGTAGCAATGTCTTCTCCTCCCCACGTCATCGCTCCCGTATTTGTATCAGATACCAACTCTAGAGCAATCAAACTCCCCATTTACCTCTACGAAGTTGGAGTGACCCGAAACATTGCAACCACTGCCTTGGTAGATAGCGGTGCTACCGGATGCTTCGTCAATAAGTATCTCATAAAAGTCCATGGATGGACAATGACGTGCCTGAAAACTCCTATTCAGGCTCATAACGTAGACGGGATGGATAACCGAAATGGAATGATTCGTCATTACATCACTCTCACGTTAAGGATCGGCGATCTAACCAAAGATCGATGATTCTTCGTCATTGACTGTGGACATGAAGGGGTGATCCTCGGGATCAATTGGTTACGAGAACGGAATCCCCAGATAGACTGGTCTATGGGGACACTCTCCCTTCCAGATCTGACCATCGGTCCTCCGGCCAAGGACTACATTTCCCAACAATATCTCATTCGCTATCTTGACCTCGACCCGGAGGACCGGAACGAGGAAAACTTCCAACGAGCCCTACTCCAGCAGATAGGAAAGTTAACCCTCTCTACCGAACTCGCTCAACAACAACAGAAGGGAGAACGACCACTTCCCCCGGAGTACAAGGCCTTCCAGGATGTGTTTGAGGAACCCATCGCAGGAGAGCTACCTCCACACTGGCCATATGATCACACGATCGACCTCACCCCATCCTTCGTTCCAAGAGTAGCAAAGGCGTACCCCCTCAATCCAAAGGAACTGGAAGCCTGCAGAGCATTCGTTGACGAACATCTAAAGTCTGGCAAGATCAAACCATCCAAATCCCCCCAAGCCTCGCCCTTCTTCTTTGTACAAAAGAAGGACAGAGGATTACGACCTTGCCAGGATTATCGATACCTCAACGAGCATACAGTCAAGAACGCCTATCCCCTACCTCTCATCTCAGAACTCATGGACAAACTCAGAGGATCCTCCATCTTCACAAAAATGGATATACGATGGGGGTATAACAACGTTCGCATTAAACCCTCTGACACCTGGAAAGCAGCCTTCATCACCCCTTTTGGATTGTTTGAACCACTGGTTATGTTCTTCGGCATGTGCAACTCTCCCCCTATGTTCCAAGCCCTCATGGACGATGTCTTTTGCGATATGGTAGCGGAAGGGTGGTTGATCATTTACATGGATGATCTTATCATCCACTCGGATAATCCCGAGGAACATCACCAACGCACCCTGCGAGTACTCCAGCGGATGAGGGAAAACCATCTATTTCTGAAGCTCTCAAAATGTTTCTTCAATGTGTCAGAAGTGGAGTACTTGGGAATGATCGTCCGACCAGGCCAGATCGGACTCGACCCAACTAAGTTGTCAGCCATCAAGGACTGGGAACCCTCTAAATCTGTCAAGGCAGTCTGATCATTCATCGGGTTCTGCAACTTCTACAGGAAGTTCATTCCCAACTTCTCTGCCATTTGCCGACCTTTGCACGACTTAACGAAGAAAGGGGTTCTTTGGACCTGGTCAGATCAATGCCAAGATGCGTTTGTAGCCCTCCGCGATGCTTTTCTCAAGCAACCTGTCTTGTGCATGCCCAATCCCGCGGAACCTTTCTGGGTCATGACCGATGCTTCCCTCGTCGCATCAGGGGCTATCCTCATGCAGAAGGATACTAACGGAGATCTCCACCCTTGCTCCTATTTTTCCAAAACCTTCGCCCCTGAAGAACGTAACTATGACATCTATGATAGGGAACTCCTCGCTGTCATCCGGGCTTTAGAGGAATGGCGTCAATATCTGACTGGAACCCCACACCGCGTTACCATCATCACCAATCACAAGAACTTGGCGTACTTCAAACAACCACATAAACTCTCCTGGCGCCAGGCCAGATGGATGCTATTCCTACAGGACTTCAACCTATCTTTCCAACACACCCCAGGCACCGCCATGGGTCCTGCGGACACACTTTCCCGTCTCCCTGATGTGGATGTTACGGAGGACAACCAGGATGTTACCCTCCTATCTACCACGCATTTCGTTCGGGCCTTGGATACTACTCTAGTGGAGCAGATTTCAACTTCCACCCTGACCGACCCCCTTGTTGTCGATGCCTTGACCGCACTGGAACAGGATCAATCTCTGTTGCCGCGTGCCTCCCATGCGGATTGGCGGTATACCGATGGATTGCTATACTTCCGCAATCGCCTCTACGTCCTGGAATCCGCCCGCACTCCTCTTATACGGTCTTTGCACGAGTCTGCTGTGGGCGGACACAGCGGTTTCTTTCGCATGCTTCACCTCGCTCAGCAGGATTATTGGTGGCCAGGGATGTCCACCTTCATTCGTAAATTTGTAGCTGGCTGTTCTGTCTGCCAGGCCAATAAGGTGATCACCCACCCGACCACACCGCCCCTGTCCCCTATCCCTTCTGTTGCCACTCGTCCGTTCCAGCAAATCTCTGTGGATTTGATCTCTGCGCTGCCCCTATCCTCTGGTTTTGACTCTGTACTGGTCGTGGTAGACCATGGGCTTACAAAGGGGGTAATTTTCCTCCCTTGTCACTCAACAATCGATGCAGCCGGCGTAGCCTCCCTATTTTTCAAACACATCTTCCCCTGATTCGGCTTGCATGATCGTTGTATATCTGATCGAGGACCACAGTTTGCCTCAGCCTTTGCCCGAGAACTATCTCGTCTGCTCCAATACGACCTCGCCTTATCCACCGCTTACCACCCACAAACCGACGGTGAAACCGAACGAGTCAACCAGGAACTGGAGACCTATTTACAGATCTTTTGCCAAGGCGATCCTTACACCTGGGCCGACCTTCTCCCCATGGCAGAATTTGCGCACAACTCTGCAGTCCATTCCATGACCAAGCAGACCCCTTTCTCACTAATGATGGGTTACGAACCACGGGCTTATCCTGCCATCGGACAAACATTCCTCCCCGCCCTGGAGGAATGGCTGACTATCCTCAACAAAGCCCGAGATGAAGCGCAGCAAGCACATCAGGTGGTGTGACAGGCCATGACAGAAAGGGTCTGATCTTCTTACAAACCATGGAAAGTCGGAGACAGGGTATGGTTAGACAACCGCAACCTGAAACTTCATTATGCCTTGAGAAAACTAGCACCTCGACGAGAAGGCCCCTTCGAAATCGTCCAAGTAATCTCTCCTGTTGCTTACAAGCTTAAGCTCCCTCCCACATGGCGGATACATCCGGTATTCCACACCAACTTGTTACAGCCATATAAGGAAACACAGGAACACGGACCTAATTACCCAAACTCCCCGCCTGAGCACCTAGACGGAGAAGAACAATACGAGGTAGATCAAATTCTTGCTCATCGAGGTACCGCAGCAAGAAGGCAGTACTTGATCCGATGGAAAGGTTACTCATCCGCTGAAAATACCTGGGAACCCGAACACAATCTGACAGGTTCCCACGAACTCCTTCGAGCTTATAAGGCTGCACAACCCAAAGAATTCCCCTCAGCAGGACGAAGAAGAAAGAGAACGTAGTACAACCCCCGCCAATATTTAAAGTACCATGTTTTCAATTTCCCCTTCGCTATTTGCCTTTCTTCTCATTTTCTTTGTTTGCTTCTTTTGCCCCTTTTTGTTGATTCTTCTTTGTCTCTGGGACGCTCACCACCGCCTCCTCACGCTTCGGACTGGAGTCCGCTACGCTCTCACCCCAGCCCAAGTCGTTTATCACCAATGCCAGACTCCTCTTGATGAGGACACCCCTGGTCAGGATCAACCCATCCAACCTTTACTAGAGATCAACCGAGCGCGAGCTTGGTGTCTCTCAGTAGAGTTCTTCAATCTTGACTACAACAGTTCCGGGTGGGGCGCCGCACGAGGAGACCCGTGGTGACTCCCCTTTTAATCGTTCTAATATTCATCCTTTTTGGCAATTCAT
Organism: Boletellus ananas; assembly: GCA_038089895.1. NCBI lineage: Eukaryota > Fungi > Basidiomycota > Agaricomycetes > Boletales > Boletaceae > Boletellus > Boletellus ananas. Next base: position 12,887 of record JBBPLS010000430.1, on the reverse strand, counting down.
TGATTCTGTTTTGGCCGATCTTCCCATGTACCAACCCATCGGACGACATCTTCGCGACACTGTCATCCCTATGCACCAACCCTCTCGCCCCCTGGATCCTGGAGATATTCCACTGCTGCATCTTAATCGCCTCCCTCGCGCTACTCTGGTTAACTTTGTGCTTGACTTGCTTAGAGATCCTGCTTGCGCCTTCGCCTTAGAAGATACTGAGATCTTCCATGGTTCGGCCTACCTCCCTATCGTCGTTCGTCTCGCCGGTTTCTACTTCATCACCCAACGAGCAGTCCTTGATCTACTCCCCAATGCCACCTGGACCACGGACAACACCCACAGGATCACCCTCGAGGTCGCCCTTTCCTCGCTCGCCTCGGCAAGAGAGACTATTGGGGACTTCGCCCTACTATCGGGATTCCCTAGGGCGATTTGCCAACTTCCGAGAGAACTCATTCTCCCTCATCTGCGACTCCATCTCTCACTCCTCTCTCTCGACGAGCGACAATTCTATTACTTCCCGGACGTCCCCTCGCTCTCCCCAGACTGGACTCCTGTGGGCGACACCGATCACGAACCAGAACTTTCTGTAGGACATTCGCCACGGCCAACCAGCCAGAGGATACCTACCCCCGAGCATAACTTCGTCCCAATCCATCCGGACACCCCAAGACCTGACCCTGCGACCCCGCCAAGACTTAGACAACCGATACCAGTCCCTCCTCCCCAATCCAAATCTATTAGAACTCTCTCCAGAGGACATAGGCCTAGTGTGCGCATGGTTTTACCTAGCACTAGAGGCAATTTGGACCCAGCCAAACAGTCCACAGCGGTATTGGATAGACCAGATGATGGTGTTGAGCGGCAAGATTCCTCCGATAGCCCTTCCCCCATTAGTTCTCCAACATCTAGAAGGCGGAGATTGGTATGCTTCGTATGCGGGTCCTCAAGTCATCATCGACCTGCATGTCAATCTTACAAATGCCCTTACTGCCACATTTCCGCTCCTGGGCATCCCCAGTATGCTTGCCCTCAATGCCTTTGCCCCAATTGCGGAAAGGCCAGACACTCCACGCCTTTCTGCCCATGCGCATCAGGGGATGAATTTCTTGCCAGCGACGACGCCGGTGAGGGCTCGCACACCAGTGGGGATATCTTCTGAGTCGGTGCCTCCGATCTACGATGGGGGTGTTGTTACAACCATAGATGAGCGCACAGAGTTTCCCAATCTCTCTCCGGTTGATCTTCCTCTTACTTTGAATTGTTCTTTGATCATAGAGTTAGACAGCCTCTGGCTCGATGACTCGCCTATACCTGGCTTTCTATTCCACTCCGCAGCCGGATAGGTTTCCTTCGGTTTCTATGTTACCGCTGATCGCAGTTGTGCCACTGTACTTTCCCACATTCCTCTTTGGGCGCGATGCGACTTACACCTTCCATATTTGGCCATGGTTACACCTCTCCTATCTCACAGACGCTTACTCCTCCGATCGCATTCATCTGCGGTTGCGTGTCCCTTCCCCATTCACACTAGGTATCTCACGTCTACCCTAGAGCGTGTACAGCTATGCCTAGGTATTTATATGCGCCCTGTACTTGTAGTCTCTCCAGTTAGTTCTGCGCAATACACGCATAGTTTCTACCTGTCCACGAGTCCTCGCGAGGATAGTGAGATCCCTTTTCCATCAATAGTCTCGCACCACTTGTTGAGTGTGCGCTCGACAGTTAGGTTCTGCGTGTTCACGTAACAAGACTCTGAATCCACTGAAACACTGACATCTCACACATCCTCTGACCTTTTCCTCCCTACCCAAGAAGAATGAGATGAAACCCTCAAACTTGCATATCATATAGTCAACGAACTATGACCTCCCATCACTTTCACACCCCTACCCCCAGCACATACCATCCCTACTATCTCCCCTATTACACCCTGACCCCCTGTACCACCTTGACCCTTCATACCACCACTAAACCCCCCAATGAGTACCACCATGTCTAAACCCACTGAACTCCACCTAAGTCCCCTTAAGGACTTCAACGGCTCTAGCAACTCTGCTGAGCATTGGCTCAACACAGTCCATACTTACGTGCTCATCAACCATGCCATCTATGACTCTGATGAGAAACAGATCGGCTTCGCCCTCTCATTCATGAAAGAAGGGACAGCTAAGAGCTGGGCCCAAGTACGCATCAAGAAAGCCCTCAACAACAACTCCTTCGGAACTATGAAGGATTTTATCACAGACTTCAACACCACGTTCAAAAACACTAATGCAGAAGCCGAGGCTACCACCTGGCTCACCAACACTCGTGTCCGCTCTGATGACTATCTCCCCAAGTACCTTGCGGAGTTTAAAATGAAGGTCGTAGAAGCCAACCTCGATCCCACTACCAATGCTGCCACAATCATCCATTACCTTTGAGCAGGAATTCCCATCTGGCTCTCTGACCAGATGTATAGTCTCAAAAAGATCCCCATCACCCCTGACAACTGGTACACTCGTATCGACCAGTTTTTATCCCAGAAACGTTTTGCTGCAGCAGTGGTCAAACAACACTCCACCCGTACTGCCTCTGCTTTCCAACCTATCTCTACCCCACGCACCACCCCTGCCAAAGACCCAAATGCCATGGAGGTGGACCGCCTTACCAAGCTCACTCCTGAAGAACAGGAACAATTTAGAAAGGAAGGTCGATGTTTCTGATACTGTCAGAAAGGACATATGGCCTGGGAATGTCCCAAAACCAATGACACTCCCACCCCTTGCCCTCACAACCCTTTCCGTGCAAAGAAGGTAGCGGTTGTGGAAAGCTCCACTTCCATAGAAGAGGTTGATGAAGAACATGATGCCACCATCAGGAAATTGGGGCGTGAAGCATTTTCCCAGGATTTTTAGAAAGGAGACCCGTTTCAATGTCGGCTCCCTCCTTCACAATACATAGTGTACCCAAGACGAAATGAAACTCCCTGTACCTCCCTTTGAAATTCATTGTGTCACCCCTCACTATGAAAACCGTTGAAACCACCACCATCCTCAATTCCAGAGCCCAGATCAATTGCATTGACTGGAACTTTGTCAAATGAAACAACATCTCTATCACCCCCTCAAACACCCTTTTTCCATTCGCAACACCGATATGTCCACCAACACCACATGTAAGTACGAAGCCGTACTTTACACTCAAATCGGTGGCATCACACAAAGAATTGCTTTTTATGTCTTCAATGGAGGACGAGAAAATGCCATTCTAGGCTACCCGTGGTTGAAAGCCACGAATCCCACCATTGATTGGAAGGCAGGACGAGTCCTAATCCCTATGGACCAGGACAAATCCACCCTCCTCATGAAATCCCACCGAAATGCTCGCACTATTTTTACTAGATGAACCACCCATACACCATCCACTCTCCCTCCCCCGATAAATCCCAGAAAGGAAGCTGTTCTGGATGCCACAGAACTTTCAGGTTTCCGAAAGTACAACAAAACCGAAGACCTTGATGACTACATCGTCTGAGGACTTGGACTCTACCACTTGAACCAGGTCCAACGATATGGATCCAAAATCGCAAACCCCTCGCTTATCGAATACGTTTGAAAGCTCACCCTCTCTACAGAATTGGCTATGCAAGTGGAGCTGGCCAAACCCAAGAAAACTCTCCCCTCCGCTTATGCCAACTTTGCCAAAGTCTTTAGCAAAGAAGCCACTGACTGCGTTCCCCCTTCTCGTCCCTATGATCACACAATAAACCTAAAGGATTCCTTTGTTCCCAAAATTGGGAAACTGTACCCTCTTTCCTCCACTGAACGACAAGCTGCTGATGATTTCATTGACGAAAACTTGAAATCTGGCAAGATTCGCCCATCTAAATCCCCCCAAGCATCTCCCTTCTTTTTTGTCAAGAAAAAGGATGGAGGACTCCAGCCCTGTCAAGACTATAGGTACCTCAACAAACATACAATTTGAGATGCCTATCCCCTCCCACTCATCTCCGACTTCATTGACAAACTAAAAAATGCCACTGTCTTCACCAAGTTCAACGTGCATTGGGGATACAACAATGTCTGCATAAAAGAAGGTGACCAATGGAAAGCCGCTTTCATTACCCATCAAGGATTATTCAAACCAACTGTCATGTTCTTTGGCATGACCAATTCTCCCCCTACATTCCAATGATTCATGAGTGACTCATTTCAGGACATGATTGCCAAAGGATGGCTTGTTATTTATATGGATGACCTCCTTATCTTTTCCAACAATGACACTGATCACACCGCTCATACCAAACACATTCTCCAGTGCATGGACAAGCTCAACCTCTATTTCAAACTGGAGAAGTGCTCCTTCAACGTCCGAGAAATTGAATATCTCGGAATGATTGTCAAACCAGGATCCTTGGCCATGGATCCTACTAAAATCACAGGCATTGCTGACTGGCCAACCCCTCAAAAGGTCAAGGACATCTGCTCCTTCCTTGGCTTTGCCAATTTTTACCGCTGATTCATTCTCCATTACTCCAACGTCGCCCGACCTCTCCTCAACCTCACTAAGAAAAACCAACCCTGGTCTTGGACTCCTGCTTGCCAAGAGGCCTTCAACCATCTCAAGGCCACCTTCACCTCTCAACCCACACTTAAACTCCCCAACCTCTCAGCTTCTTTTGCCGTCGCCACCGACACCTCCAAACATGCTTCTGGAGTCCTCCTCCTCCAACAAAACGTCAATGGCGACTGGCAACCTTGCACTTATCTTTCCCAAATGTTCAGCCCTGCTGAATGCAACTATGACATTTATGACCACAAACTCCTTGCTGTCATGCGCACTCTCAATGCCTGGCGCCACTACCTCATTGGCGCTGCCACCCCTGTTCAGGTCTTCACTGACCACAAAAATCTCACCTACTTTCGCCAACCTCGTAAACTCAACTGCCACCAAACCCAATGGCTCCTTGAGCTTTCGGAATTTGATGTCCAGTTTTCCCATGTCCCTGGCTGCAACCTCTCTGCCCCTGACGCACTATCTTGCCACCCTGACCATATTCCAGACCAGGACACAGATAACAATGACCTCACTCTTCTCCCTTCCATTCTTTTCGTCAACCTCATCAATACAGAGTTAACTACCAAAGTTGCCACCTCTTCCACCTCTGATCCCCTCGTCCTTGATGCCCTCCATGCACTCCCTGATGAACTCCCCGCTAAATTTTGTTCCTGCCTCTCTGATTGGAAATACGATGCCGGCATCCTCATCTTTCAAGACTGCATCTATATCCCTGCCGACCCCGCCCTTTGCTGCTCTGTGGTCACCTGGCACCATGATCACCCTACTGCCGGTCACCCCGGCATCCTTAAAACCTACCAGCTCATTGCCTCTGAATTCTGGTGGCCGGGCCTCGCCTCCTTCGTCCACCAATACATTGCTGGTTGCACCGTCTGCCAACAACACAAGGCCAACACTCACCCCATCCACCCCCCCTTTCTCCTATTCACTCCACTGCCACCCGCCCCTTCCAACAGATCTCCTACGATCTGATCACTGATCTCCCCATCTCCTCCGGCTTTGATTCTCTCTTGGTTGTGGTCGACCATGGGCTTACAAAGGGGGTAATTCTCTGCCCTACCAAGAAGTCTGTTGATGCATCCAGAATCACTGCCCTTTTCTTCCACAAGGTCTTCCGATGATTCGGTCTTTATGACAAAATCATCTTCGACAGAGGACCACAATTTGCCTCAGCCTTCACAAAAGAGCTAGGAAATCTCCTAGGCTACGAACTCACTCTCTCCACTGCCTACCATCCACAAATTGACGAAGAAATGGAACGAGTAAATCAAGAAATTGAAACATACCTCCGCATCTTCTGCGGAGCCAATCCCGCGGCCTATCACCCTCACCAAATTCACCCATAATCACCGACCTCACTCCATTACCAATCAATCCCCGTTCTATCTCATGATGGGATATGAACCTCATCTTTTTCCCACAATCATCTCCAACTCTTCCATCTCCACAGTTGAATCCCACCTAAAACTTCTTTCCGCAGCACGGGAAGAAGCCATTGCCTCCCACGAACTTGCCCGCCAGACTATGAAGGCCAGGAACTGGAAAATGTTCAAGCCGTTCAAAGTTGGCAACCAGGTCTGGCTCGAGGGACAAAATCTCAAATGTTCCCTTCCCAACCCAAAATTCGCAGCCAAACAAGAAGGACTCTTTATCATCACTGCCGTCCTATCTCCTATCACATACAAACTCCAACTCTCACAGGCATGGAAAATTCACAACACATTCCATGCTTCTCTCTTATCACCTTATCTTGAGAACCCTGTCCATGGCCGGAACTACCCTTCTCCACCACCGGATCTCATAGATAACGAAGAACATTATGAAATAGAAAAAATTCTTTGGCACAAAGGCACTCCGTCTTGGAGGCAATACCTGGTTCAATGGAAAGGATACTCCACGGAAGAAGACTCATGGCTTCCCGAAGTGGAGTTTACCAATGCCAAGGAAATCCTCCAAAACTATAAGAAAGCCCTGCAATGCTCCCATTGATTCCCATCCCCTCTTATCCACAACCACCACCATGGACGCCTCTCACATCCCCACTTCCACCCTTCCCTTTGTCATGAACAGCGAACTCGTCTATAACCCTTCCCCCATTGCCGATGCTCTCCTCAACAACGCCCTCCTTGACTCCTGTATTGTCACCACCCTTGACCACGTTATTGCCCCTAACTCCCCTCTCGACTGTCTTCGCAACGTCTATACCCACCACATGGCCATACATAATGCCATCATTGGTCTCACTGAATTTATCCCTATGAATCCCGAAATCCGTGTGCTTCTCACTCTTTTACAATGATCGGATCTTCGCCTCCACAACTCCCTTCTTACCACTCTCACTCAACTTGGTTTAGGCAGTGCAATCCAATGGATTGATGCAGTCCTTCAGGACTTTGGAAATACATCTCCCACCTTCCCAGAATTCCTTAGCATTGACAACTCCCATCCCCCTACCACATCTGAAGAAACAGCCAATGATCAGGAAGATGAACCCCTCTCCGACTCCCATCTCAGGTACTGTCAGGCATGTCTCCATTGCCATTGCCTTAGCCATAATAAACTCCATTGTAAACAATATACTTGCCCCGGCTGCTTGACCACAACACCAGGTCATACCATCATCAACTGTATGGGTCCACCTAGAGATTCTCTACCTGACTCTTCTCCAGACTCCTCCCAATGGAGCACACCATCTACACCTCCCCGACCACATCCTTACCGCCGCTCTTTCTGCCGTTTTGCTTCCAAAGCAACCCAGTGTCCGCCGCCGCCTTATCCAGTATCTCCTTCCTTTTCTACCCCCGCCTTATGGACTCCCCCTAATGAACTTTCCTCCTCCACGTTCTCACCTGGATGTGTTCTTGACTCTCACCCAGATGTGTTCTTGACTCTCACCTGGATGTGTTCTTGACTCTCACCCGGACGTGTTCTTGACTCTCATCCAGATGTGTTCTTGACTCTCACCCGGACGTGTTCTTGACTCTCACCCCACAGTCGAACAACTCTCTCCCTTACCATCTCCTGAACCCACCATTCCCCCTTGCCTTGACCCTATGGATCCCCGTCGCACCATCCTAGAATATTTGGGCTTTACCATAAATGAAGAAACCTGCCTGTTGGGATACCCTGACTTCCCAGCCCTCTGACTTCTCCTCATTGCGCAATAAGTCAGCACTGAGGGTGCACCCATCAATGCCACCTATCATGACCTCAGAGGTGTCTTTAACTTCCTAAATGCGCATGACACCTGGGAACATTATAACCCACATGGTCCCTTCTTTTATCATGGTTTGGAATTGCCCATTGCCCTTCCTGTGACAGACGAACAAATTCGTCAGGATTTGGAACATTTAGCTGAAACCAGGAGGTTTCTTCAACAGGAGTAGAAAGGGGGTAGTGTTACGATTCGCTTTTCTTCATCTTCACACACTTACTTTTTCCTTGTCACCTGATCATTGTGCATCATGGATGCCTTTCTGTTGAGTCATTGTGTCTTATGCACAAGACTTCTCTTCCTTTCCATCTGTCTCTTCCATTTCCCATTGACTCATTTTGATTACTCATGCTTTGTCATCTTTTTCCCATTGACTCATTTTGATTACTTATGCTTCGTCATCTTTTTCTCATTGACTCATCTCTTATGACTCCTTATCTCTGATACGCCGTCAACACAGCTTGGTCTGTGCGCAGTTCCTATGCCTATATAAACCCAAGTACTTAGGCCTGTATTCCCTAAGCTAGTCTTACTCAATCTAGCCTCATTACCTTGGACCCCTCAATCCACCAAGCGAGCCTAGCTCCTTGGCTAGCCCTCATACCCAGAAATCATCTAGCAACAGCTGTCCTAGTGTGACCTTACCCCGACCCACTAAACGACCTTCATCTCAAGCAGTTACCCTTGAACCCATCAAACCATCAACTAGGCTTTGAGTCTACGTTCGACACTACCCGTGCCAAACGTAACAATTGGCAAAAAAAAAAAGGAAGAATACTAAGACTTGCTCAACCCTAATCTGATGGAAGGATGTTTGCATCTGTTAGGGTGTGTTCTCCTCCACTCCACTCCAATGGTCTGATAGTCTGATTGGTAGGAGTTTCAGAGGTAGGAGGGGTTTCAGGCTGGAGATGGCTGGAGATTGTTATGGTTTTCTTTTTTTACCATCACATCCTTGTTCTCTCTTGCCTTCATCCCATTTGCAGTCCCATCCCAGGTCTATTCACCTATGATTGTTATGGTTTTCTTCATCTTTCACCATATACTTGTTCTTTCTCACTTTCATCCCATTTGCAGTCCTTTATTCTCCTATGATTATGATCACATTCTTATCATCATGAGTGGTTCCCATGTGAGTGTTATACCTCTTTAGTTCTTTTCTCAGTCTCTTCTCTGCATAGTCTCTCTGTGTTACGATTTGCCTTTTCTTCATCTTCACATGCTTGCTTTTCCTTGTCACCTGATCATTGTGCCTCATGGACGCCTTTCCATTGAGTCATTGTGTCTTATACATGAGACTTCTCTTCCTTTCCACTCATTGCTTCCATTTCCTATTAACTCATTTTGATTACTCATGCTTTATCATCTTTTTCTCATTGACTCATTTCAATTACTCATGCTTTGTCATCTTTTTCTCATTGACTCATCACTCATGACTCCTTATCTCTGATACGCCTTCAACACAGCTTGGTCTGTGTGCAGTTCTTACACCTATATAAACCCGAGTACTTAGGCCTGTATTCCCTAAGCTAGTCTTGCTCAATCTAGTCTCACTACCTCAGACACCCTCAATCCACCAAGCGAGCCCTGCTCCTTGGCTGGCCTTGCACCCTAGAAACCCGCCTAGCAACAAGTGTCCTAGTGTGGTCTTACCTTGACCCGTTAAGCAGCCTTAGCCCTAACGGTATCACCTTGAATCCACTGAGCCATCAAGCAGGCTTTGAGTCTACGTTCAACACTACCCACACCAAACATAACACTCTGCAGCAACAATTGTCATCATTGCTTACTTCCTCTCCAACTTTCATCGCATTCCATGATATTCAACACTTACACATCCTTTCTTCTTTTCCTTATATGATACTCACATGGCCTGGTCTGTGTGCATTCCATTTAAGTATATAAACCTTCATCTACCTTCTTGTACTACATTCTCAATCTGCACAATCTATGTGTACTCTTGAGTCCACACAGTCCCTAGTTGGCCTCCTCAAGTCCCTAGTCCTTTGTCACCTTCCTCAGGTCCTTAGTTCTTAGTCCATTCCTTTGAATGTATAGTCCTCTGTCCTTTAGGCTGAGTTGTACCTCTTCATGAGTGTTCTGCCTATCAGAACCTTAGCTTGGTCACTTGAAGTACACCCTGTGTAACAATGATTATAATCACATCCTTATTGTCACAAGTGGTTCCCATGTGAGTGTTATACCTCTTTAACTCTTTTTCTAGTCCTTTCTTCACACAGCCTTTCCACAGCAACGATAGTCATCATTGCTTACTTTCCTCCAATTCCATTGCCTTCCATGTCATTCTACACTTATGTATCTTTTGTTCCTTTCCAAATACAATACTCACATAGCTTGGTCTGTGTGCACCTTTCTTCAGTATATGAACCTTCAATCAGTATCATGTATGGCATTCTTGATCTGCACAATTCACATGTATTCTTGAGTCCTCCTAGTCCCTCATTGGTCCCCTCAAGTCCCTTAGCCCTTTGTTGCCCTCCTTGGTTCCTTAGTCTCTAGTCTATTCTCTTGAACATATAGTCCTCAGTCCATCTACTCTGGCATATAGTCCCTCATTCTTTAGGCTAAGTTGTACAACTTCATGAGTGTCTTGTGTTACGATTCCTTTTTCTTCTTCTTCACATACTTTTCTTCTCTCTTCACAATGCTCACCCGATGCATCGCGCACCACACAGACGAATTTTCCATTAAGTCATTGTGTCTTACACACGAGGCTTCTCTTCCATTCCATAGTCTTCTTTTTCCCATTGACTCATCTTGATTACTCTTGCTTCATCATCCTTTTTCCCACTGACTCATCCCATATGACTTCTTATCTTCAACACGTTATCAACACAGCTTGGTCTGTGTGCACTTCTTGCTTATTGAATACGTTCAAAAGCTTACCCTGTCCACTGAGCTAGCCATGCAAGCAGAGCTAGCTAAGCTCAAGAAAGAACTTCTCCCAGCTTACGCTGAATTCGCCAAGGTCTTCAGCAAGGAAGCCACTGACCACGTACCCCCCTCCCATCCCTATGACCACGCCATCAACCTTAAAGACTCCTTTATTCCAAAAATTGGGAAACTCTACCCTCTCTCCTCTGCTGAACAACAAGCCGCCGACGACTTCATTGATGAAAATCTGAAGTCCGGGAAAATCAGACCCTCAAAATCTCCCCAAGCATCTCCTTCTTTTTTGTCAAAAAGAAGGACAGAGGACTTCGACCCTGCCAGGATTATTGGTACCTCAACGAGCACACCATCCGGGATGCTTACCCCCTGCCCCTCATCTCCGACCTCATTGACAAACTCAAAGGGGCTACCATCTTCACAAAGTTTGATGTTCGATGGGGGTACAACAATGTATGCATCAAGGAAGGTGACCAATGGAAGGCAGCATTCATCACTCATCAGGGATTATTTGAACCAACGGTCATGTTCTTTGGGATGACCAACTCTCCCCCCACCTTTCAACAATTCATAAGCGACTCCTTCCAGGACATGATCGCTGAAGGATGGCTCGTCATCTATATGGATGACCTCCTCATCTTTTCCAACAAAGACAATGCTGTTCATGTTGAACGGACCAAACAAGTTCTCCAACACATGGCAGAACTTGATCTATACCTTAAACTTGACAAATGCTTTTTCCACGTCCCCGAGGTCGAATACCTTGGCATGATTGTCAAGCCTGGATCCCTTGCCATGGATCCTACCAAACTCTCAGGCATCACCGAATGGCCCATTCCCCAGAAAGTCAAGGACATCTGATCCTTCCTCGGATTTGCCAATTTCTACCAACATTTCGTTCCCCATTACTCTGATATTGCCCGACCCCTCCTTGACCTCACCAAGAAAAACCAGCCCTGGGCTTGGACCCCTTCCTGCCAGGCAGCCTTTGATAATCTCAAGGATATCTTCACCTTCCAACCAATGTTATCTCTCCCGAACCTCGCTGCCCCCTTTGCCATTGCTACTGACGCCTCCAAACATGCTTCTGGAGGTGTTTTTCTTCAATATGACATCAATGGCAACTGGAAACCCTGTGCTTACCTCTCCCAAACGTTTGGCCCCGCCAAACGTAATTATGACATCTATGACCGTGAACTCCTTGCCGTCATGCGAGCCCTGGACGCATGGTGACACTACTTACTCGGCACCTCCACCCCAGTTCAAATTTTCACCGATCACAAAAACCTCACTTACTTCTGCCAACCCCAGAAACTCAACCGCCATCAAGCGCGTTGGCTTCTCAAACTATCCAAATTCAACATCCAATTCAACCACATCCCTGGACGTCTCCTCTCCGCACCCAATACCCTCTCTCACTGCTCCGACCATATCCCTGATGTTACAATTTCCCTTGTCTACCACGGTATCTTCTTCTTCTCTTTACTTCGTCCCCAACGTTCCCCTATCTTCGGGGTCTACTTCTACGATTATCTTCACTTTGTTATCATCACGAGCAGCTCCCGTGTGAGCATTTTACCACTTTAGCTTTCCTCCTTTTCTTTGTCATTTTCGTTTAGTCTTCCGCAGCAACGATTGTCATCGTTGCTTACTTACTTTCCGATTTCCACCGCATTCCACAATGTTCTACGCTTACATGTCCTTTTCGCTCGGCCTGGTCTGTGCACCACTTCTTCTTGTATATAAACTCTTACCTTACTGCTTTGTATCTCCATTCTTGATCTGCACAATATACGCGTACTCTTGAGTCCTCCCTAGTCCCTCAGGCCTCCTCAGGCATCATCGTTGTTATGTTCGGCGCGGGTAGCGTCAAACGTAGACTCAAAGTCTAGTTGGTAGGTTCAGTGGGTGCAAGGTAAACCGCAAGGATAGCTATCGCTTAGCGGGTCAAGGTAAAAGCCTGTTACACGAACACGCAGAACCTAACTGTCGAGCGCACACTCAACAAGTAGTGTGAGACTTATCAATAGGAAAGGGATTCTCACTATCCTCGCAAGGACTCGTGGACAGGTAGAAACTACACGTGTATTGCGCAGAACTAACTGGAGAAACTACAAGTACAGGGCGCGTATAAATACCTAGGCATAGCTGTACACGCTCTAGGGTAGACGTGAGATACCTAGTGTGAATGGGGAAGGGACACGCAACC
>JBBPLS010000429.1:0-18497 GCA_038089895.1 Boletellus ananas | reverse complement strand
GCATTGCCTCGAGTTAAAGTGGAACAGTTCTCTTCTATTCTTGGACTGCGAGCCATTAATCACACATAGACTTGATTCTGCAGAGATGCGCAATCACGGGGGAGTGTTGGATATATGATTGCGCTCTCAGCGCATTTTGGGTAGTATTCCTTATTTAGATTCTCAGCCACATTGTGGCTCATGTTTGTTTTTGTTTTTGTCATCTGGTACATTGTGTCGGAGTTCACTGTCGCTTTCCTCAGTTTCTGACAGTGAACTCCAGCTGTACACCTCCAGCTGTTATCAAACTCGTTCCCATACACCTGTTTTCGATCCTCATGTGGCAGCCCAATGTAGTCCCATAACTGGAGAAGCTGAGTGAGATTAGATGGGAGGTCCTTTTGATAGTGCTTGTAGAACAGCCATTCCCCTCTCTTCTGGGTGGAGAAGGAGTCATTGACATAGATGTAGAGATAAGAGGTGAGTAGCTTCATGACAGTGATCCAGGTGACCAAAGACATGAATGCATGCCAAATGCACTGTGAGCTGCGCCCTCCAAAGACATGATAACAGCTGGAATCACTCAGCTGGAGTCCGTTGTCAGAAACTAAAGAAAGCGGCAAGTCTAGCTGTACATACCTGGAGTCCGTTGTCAGAAACTGAAGAAAGCAACAGTGGACTCCAACACAAAGTACTAAGAGAGCGAAACAAACACAAACACTATGCCACAATGTGGCTGAAAATCTAAGTCAGGTAAACTACCCAAAAAGCGCTGGGTGTGCAATCACATCGCCAACAAGACATTGCAGCAATCCACATAGCGCTGAGAGCTGAAGGACACAACTTGCTTGATCTGCCACAGTGGATGCATGGGCATGCGTCGATAGGCCTCTGAAACATCAGCCTTCCACAGGATGAGTTCCAGATCAGGGTCTGTCTGTCGAAGATGGCGAAGAGCATTGCCAAGATCCTATATATTGTCTAGGGTAACTCCAGCGATGTCCTCACACGATATCATGTTGTTGAGAGCATACTGACCAGTGCTATGATCAGTAACAAGATGATACTTGTTCTCCCTGGGCTTTGGAATAGCACCAATTAGACTAGCCTTAGATCAGGCCACAAGATGAGAAGCCAGCAAACCTGAGATGGAATAGTCCACCTCTGGATGACATTCATGGAGATAACCCACATGCGACACATACAGGATGAGCCACTAGGAACACTGTAAATGCTGTTAAAAGGGAGGGAAGGCAGGGAAAGAGAAGAGAAGAAAAGAGTAAAAGAGTAATTGATGAGAGTGTGGCGAAGCAATAGCCCTACAATACATGAGCGAAGGGAGGGTCATGAATGGACCGACCATGAAACAAAACTGCCTGCAAAAGTGTTGGGTGCTGACGAATATACCACTCAAAGGTGTTAGATCTCCACCACACTTGGTAGCAGATCTGGCCCAAAGGACGCAGAATAGTGACCAAGGTTGACTTCCTTGTCAATCTGATTCTGGAGAAAGATAGCCTCATTGGGCATCTTTGGGGTGCGCTGGGAGTTATCCCAGGTTACTAGTCATTCACCATGATGAGTGTTGACAAAGGGCTAGAACCCCTCATGCAGTCCGCGATACACAGACTCGACGAAAGGCCAGTTTGGATGGAAAGAGAGCAGAGACTGAAAGCAGTCGATATTAATAGGCGTTGTGATGCAAAACAGTTCAGGATGTGACTGAATAGTAGACATAGCAGCAAGGTTATCAAACTCAGACTCAGGAGGAGTTGGTAATGGCTCAGCAATCTCCGTCCAGCGCACAGTCCTACTCCTGACTGCTGCAGCTGGATCCCACATGAAATGTCGCCTAACCCTTGGCCCCCTACTGAGCTCCTGATTGATTGGGTTTAAACTGTGTTTACACTAGACTAATCAGATGAAGCCGCCCCCTTGGGCCACATGCCTTCGCCAGCTGCCTGCCTGCTGGGCTCCATGCCATACTACTATGGCTGGATTCTCCTGCTCGTCCACACCATTGTGGTCAAGTTCCTGTTCAAGGAATACCCCTCTGGCCACACTGTACAGCTGTGGCTGAGGGCTATGCTCCTTGAAGCCCCTCTGTTTCCGAACTCCGTCGGAAGCCCCTCTGCTTCCGAATTCCGCCTGGCGAGTCATTGAGAGTGCTCTGGACTCCACTCTTCTTTAATCCTCTCATTGGCTTGCCAGGTGCACATCTTTTCCCCTACTGTACTGTTTTTGTGCTCATAGTCCTCTCATTGGCTTGCCAGTGGCCTGTATTTTCGCTATAACAAGTCACTTCATTCCACATCATATCACTCATGTCCCAGAATGCGCCTGGATCCTCCAAAACAGTCTCTTCTCACTCGATTAAGAGAGGAGAACAATCCTACACAGTCCTTTCCACCTTCCCAGCCAATGCCATTGAATCAGCAGTCCGCATCATCAGACACTTTAAGAAGGGAGAGATCTCGAAGGCCAAGGCAATCCTTGATATCCGCATGGCCCTCACTTCTGGAGAGGATGAGCCCTCAGATAGCGACTGCACTGATGCCCTGTCATCCTACATCCGGATGCTTGATGACCTCAAGCATTCTGAGCAGCCAGATCAGTCCCAGGATGCCTCAGGAAGCTTGGTCACTGCAAAGGCCCCTAAACATTACAAAGCCCCTAAAGTCTCTAGAGCTGCCTCGCCCTCTCCCGGTCTCATGAAAAGGGAAGACCATGATGCAGATGAATTCTACACATCACCAGCCACCTCCACTCATGTCAGAAGGGATCCCTCACTTGCCTCAGTCTCCAAGGATGGAGAAGAAGGGCCCCAAAAGCGCCACAGGAAGGCAGTCAATGAGGATCTCTTCCCTTGGAAAGGCACCTCAGCAGTCTTGCGAGCTGGACTCAAGCTCAAAGTGCAGCAATGCCTTGACCTACTCAAAGACTGGGCAACAGATCCCACCTATGTCGTCCATAAGATCTTATTGTCACCTGGGTGTCCAGACTTCCCACCAGACCAATGGCTCAACATCGTCAAGGGACTCGCTGTTGACCTCTTCAAAGTCCTCGGTGCTCACTACTTGACCGATGTTGAGGCCAAACAGTCCCAAGACCTGGGAGACCTGTTCCAGATCTCCATTCGAGTCCCAAAGCAATCCAAGGCCATCTGCACTCATGGTGACTGGGTCATTGCATTTGGAAAGACCATCCAAGCGATCACTTTTGCCCTGCCAGGACAACACTCTGAGTATATCGCCTACCAAGCGCACATGTCGGCCCTCTTTGCCTCCATCACTCCCTCGTTCCACTCTCGGGTCATTGAGCTCGACAAGGCCATCCGACTTCGAGCAGCCCATCAAAAGCACCTTCACCTCTCTGAGTTTGCCCACTTCGACAATCTCAGGACCATTTATCTCACCTCATTTGGTGTGGGTTCGAGTTCCACAGATGGAGGACAGGGCTCCTCAAGGCGAGGGGCCAGACTTACCAATACTGGAGGCTGAGATCCCTGCCACAACTGGAATCAAGGCACCTGTCACAAGCAGGCATCTGAATGCGCATACTCCCATGTCTGTGATCGCTGTGGGTGCAGAGGAGCTCATTGACACTCCGAGTGTGCAAAGTTGAAGGGTCAATCAGGAGCTCAGTAGGGGTCCAAGGTTTAGGCGACATTTCGTGTAGGATCCAGCTGCAGCAGTCAGGAGTAGGACTGTGCGCTGGACAGAGATTGCTGAGCTATTGCCAACTCCTCCTGAGTCCGAGTTTGATAACCTTGCTGCTATGTCTACTATTCAGTCACATCCTGAACTGTTTCGCATCACAATACCTATTAATGTCAACCGCTTTCAGTCTCTGCTCTCTTCCCATCCAAACCAGCCTTTCGTCGAGTCTGTGTGTCACGGATTGCATGAAGGGTTCTGGCCCTTTGCCAACACTCATCATGGTGAATGGTCAGTAACCTGGGATAACTCCCAGCGCACCCCAAAGACGCCTGACGAGGCTATCTTTCTCCAGAACCAGATTGACAAAGAAGTTGAACTTGGTCGCTATTCTGCATCCTTTGGGCCAGATCTACTACCAGGAATGTACAGCATGCCCATCCATGCTGTTCCTAAGCCCGGGGAGAAGAAGTATCACCTTGTTACTGATCATAGCACTGGTCAGTATGCCCTCAACAACATGATATCGCATGAGGACATCGCTGGAGTTACCCTGGACAATGTACAGGATCTTGGCAATGCTCTTCGCCATCTTCGACAGACAGACCCTGATCTGGACCTCATCCTGTGGAAGGCTGATGTTTCAGAGGCCTATCGATGCATGCCCATGCATCCACTGTAGCAGATCAAGCAAGTTGTGTCCTTCAGCTCTCAGCGCTATGTGGATTGCTGCAATGTCTTTGGAGGGTGCGGCTCACAGTGCATTTGGCATGCATTCATGTCTTTGGTCACCTAGATCACTGTCATGAAGCTACTCATCTCTTATCTCTACATCTATGTCAATGACTCCTTCTCCACCCAGAAGAGAGGGGAATGGCTGTTCTACAAGCACTACCAGAAGGACCTCCCATCTAATCTCACTCAGCTTCTCCAGTTATGGGACTACATTGGGCTGCCACATGAGGATCGAAAACAGGTGTATGGGGACGAGTTGCCTATCATTGGGTTTGAAGTGAATCTGAATCTAATGAGGGTTCGCATGACTGAGGACTCGAAGCTGCAGCTCATCACAGCTGTTCATGAATTTGGGCTTCATAGCACAAGATGCCCTTTGAGGGACTTTTAGCGCATCGCTGGTCACCTTAACTGGGCTCTTAATGTCTACCCATTCCTTTGTCCTGGTCTGTGTGTGCTCTATGCTAAGACAGCTGGCAAGCTCTTCTAGAAGGCCTTGTTGTGGGTGAATCGCAATGTTGAGAGGGAGCTGGCCTGGATCGTCAACCATTTGCTTCAGTCTGATGGCATTTACTTCCTGTTAGCAGCTGGAACCTCTCAGCTGGAGTCCACTGTCAGAACTGAGTGTATTTGGGCGAGTCTAGTGGTACATACCTGGAGTCCACTGTCAGAACTGAGGAAAACGACAGTGAACTCCGACATACAAAGTGCCAAGGGAGCGAAACAAGTGTACACAATGTGCCACAGTGTGGCTGAGAAGCTAAATATGGTATACAACTCAAAATGCACTGAGTGCGCAATCATAGCTCCAACACTCCCCCCTGATTGCGCATCTCTGTGAAATGAAGTCTATGTGTGATCAAGTTGTCTAAGTCCGAGAAGAGAAGAAAACTGCTGTACTTTCAACCTTGGCAATGCCTTTGTAAGTAAATCAGCAGGCATTTCCGCAGTGGGCATGAATTGAGGGGAAATGATGACTTTATCAACCACATCTCGCAGCCAGTACCATTGAAGGTCCAAATGCTTCATCTGTCCATGATGCTCTGGATGCTTCGCCACCTGGATCGCAGATTGGTTGTCCATGTGCAGTGTCGATGGACCTGTCTCCTCGAATCCTAATTCCTGCAGCAGCTTCCACATCCAAACGATTTCCTTCCCAGCCTTGTATGCAGCGACGTATTCCGCTTCAGTTGTTGATAGCGTGACAATGGGCTGCCACTTCGACATCCAGGACACAACACCTGTACCCATCTTGACCACAAATGCTCCTGTAGAGCGACCCGTGTCCTTGCACCCGCCATGATTCGCGTCTGTGAATGTAGAGAATAGCTCTGAGGCAGACGGATCTGGGGAATACCTTATCTCAAAGCCCATGGTGCCTTTGATGTAGCAGAATAAGTGCTTAGTGGCATTCCAATGGGTGACGCCTGGGTCAGAGGTGAAGGATGCGAGCTGTCTGACTGCAAATGCGATGTCGGGGCGAGTGGTGCACGAGAGATACTGGAGTGATCCAATCGTACCTCCATAGTCAATCGAACGCATGAATGAGCACTCCTCAGCATTCCTAGGGCTTTGGTCGCACGAAAGGCAGAGGCCAGGCTCCATAG
The DNA here is from genome assembly GCA_038089895.1 of Boletellus ananas. Taxonomy (NCBI): domain Eukaryota; kingdom Fungi; phylum Basidiomycota; class Agaricomycetes; order Boletales; family Boletaceae; genus Boletellus; species Boletellus ananas. The sequence continues at coordinate 12,520 of JBBPLS010000429.1, read as the reverse complement.
GGGTGGAAACAGGCTTGCTGTCTGCCATACCGAAGCGCGCAAGCATGTCAATGCAGTACTGGCGCTGTGAGATGGTTAAGGAGCGCTTGGAGCGATCCCGATCAATCTTAATGCCCAGAATCTCCAAGGTGGGGCCCAGGTCGCACAGCTTGAAGTGCTTGCTTAGATCGGCGATTGCCTGCTTGATCGCATCCAGAGACTTGGATGCATATGTCATGTCATCTACGAATACAGGCAGGATAATTCCGACATCACCTCGAGTGTAGATATAGATTGCAGTATCTGAGTATGTCTGAGCGAAACCAAGAGCCTCGAGAGTGGTGTGCATCTTGCGATTCCAGCGATTTCCACCCTGTTTGGTGCCATAGAGCGCTTTCTGCAGCAGACAGACCATCTCTTTCTGATCTCCCTCTGCAAATCCTTCTGGCTGCTCCATGTAGACATCGCAGTCCATCTCACCATTCAGATACGCATTGGAAACCTCGACCGACCACAGGTGAAGGTCTTCGAGTGCGCAAGTGCTAGGATGACGTGGAGTGTTGGAAGGCGCACTGTGGGGGCGAATACCTCGAGATATTCGAATCCAGGGCGTTGGGAGAATCCCTGGGCGACCAATCTGCCCTTGTACCTCTCAAACGAGCCATCAGCACGATACTTCTTCGTAAACACCCACTTTGATCCTATCACTGGTCGATCCTTCGGCCGTGGCACAATCTTCCAGGTGCCATTTGTTTTGTGGGCAGTGAGCTCGTCAAGAGCAGCTTGTCTCCATTCATGCACATCCTCTCGCTTCATAGCCTCTTTGAACGACCTCGGGTGTGAAGTGCTGGCAGCCAAGCATTGAGCACTATCTGCTTCTTCCTCGTCCTTACTGTCAGAGTCCTCAACAGGATCTATCTGGGCAGGGCTGAGCTTCCACCATTCCCGAGGGCGTTGACGATTCCTATGAGGCAAGCAAGCACCAATGCCGACTGGACTGCGTTCGGGCTCAGGTGCATGCGAATGCGCAGGTGGTATGACAGGTGGATCAGGCAGTGGTGTGGGTGTGTTGGAGATGTGATTGCGCACTTAGCGCATTTTGAGTAGTTTACCATATTTAGCTTCTCAGCCACATTGTGGCTCATTGTTTGTGTTTGTTTTCCTTCGCTCTTGTCTTATTGTCGGAGTTCCACTGTCATCTTCTTCAGTTTCTGACAGTGGACTCCAGGTATGTGTACTTAGCCTCTCATTCAATAAAGTTTCTGACAGTGGACTCCAGCTCAGTTGTTCTAGCTGTAATAGGGTGCTGCAATGGGTGTATTGGAGTCGACATCCTGTTCCTCGTCAGGATCGGGCGCCCCCCCAGGATGGAGAACACCAGGAGCGTCAGAATCTTCATCGTCTGCAATGTCGTCTGCTGGTGGCTTGTAAGAAGTTGATGGTATGGTGGCAATTTCAGGAGTGGTAGGAGCGTTTGTTGTAGGCATGGATGGTATTGCACGCTCATCAAAATCAGCACGTTCAGAGATGATTGTACGCTTTGAGGTCGGATTGTAGAATTTCCAGCCTTTGTACCCATCAGGATAGCCTATGAATATGCACTTTTTGTAGTGAGGGCGCAATGCATCCCGCTTGTGTTGGAGCTATGATTGCGCACTTAGCGTATTTTGGGTAGTTTACCATATTTAGCTTCTCAGCCACATTGTGGCTCATTGTTTGTGTTTGTTTCCTTCGCTCTCATCTTATTGTCGGAGTTCCACTGTCGTCTTCTTCAGTTTCTGACAGTGGACTCCAGCTAAGTCGTTCTAGCTGTAACAGGTTATGAGCCCTGTGCTCTAGTCGCAGTATTTCACTATTATTGCCCCACGAAAATTTTCACTCGCCCTCATCCTTCACTCCTACCCCCACCACACCTTCGCCATGTCTTCCGAGTCCCAACACCACTCCACGCGCATTCAACCACTCACAGGCTCCATGTTATGTTCGGCGCGGGTAGCGTCAAATGTAGACTCAAAGTCTAGTCGAGGGGTTCAGTGGGTTCGAGGTAAACTGCAAGGACTGAAGTCGCTTAGTGGGTCTATGTGAAGGTCGCACTAGGACAACGGTCGCTAGGCGAGTTCTGTGGTTCAAGGGCTGGCCAAGGAGCTAGGCTCGCTTGGTAGATCGAGGGGTCCGAGGTAATGAGGCTAGATTGAGTAAGACTAGCTTAGGGAATACAGGCCTAAGTACTCGGGTTTATATACATGGACGAAGTGCGCACGGACCAAGCAGTGTGGATAAGCTATCAGAGATAAGGAGTCATGGATGATGAGTCAATGAGAAAAGGATGACGAAGCATGGGTAATCAGGCTGAGTCAGTGAGAGAAAGAAGCAAGGTATAGCAAAGGTGAAATGAGTCAGTGAGAAAAGAAGAAGGTCATGGAATGGAAGAGAAGTCTCGTGTGTAAGACACGATGACTCAACAGAAATGGTGTCCATGTGATGCGCGAAGTGGCTAGGTGCAAGGAAAAATGAAGCGTGTGAGGAGGAAGACAAAGGAATCATAACACTACCCCCTCGTTAACCTCAAAGTCCCCAGACTTGAGCTTCATTGGAATCGTTGGAAAATTTCATTGCCATCATTGTCGTGACCGATTACCCCAGCGAGGGGAACCTCATGTCCATTGATAGTGAGGGAAGAGGGTGCGGTGGAAGTCGCACATTCATAAGACTCATAGCCGTTAAGGAATTGAAAGACGCCTCGAAGGTCGGCGAAGTTAGCAGAGTCAAATGGAGGTTTGTGTGCGTCGGCAGTGGAGAGATGGGTGCACAAGAGGATGCGAAGCGCAGGCCAATCAGGATATCCAAGTGGGCAGGTTACTTGATTGGCGACAAAGCCCATATATTCGAGAATGGTGCGACGAGGATCCATAGGGTCACACCAACAGGTGCCAGGGGAAGTGGAGTGGTCGGATGGGGAGGGGGAATGCTCGGGAGTGAATGATTCGACGATCGGATGGGAGGCAAGAGCATTTCCGGGGGAGAAGGAGTCTGGGGTCCAGAGACTTGGGGTAGTGAGGGAAGGTGAAGCAGGAACAGATGGGGGTGGTGAATATTGAATTGCTTTCGAAAGGAAGCGGGGGACAGGGCGATGGTAAGGGTGATGCCGAGGAGGTGGGGATGGAGTATTCCACCGGGAGGACAAGCTTTGGGGGGAGTCGGGTAAAGTGTCATGAGCAGGTCCCATGCAGTTAACGATTGTATGACCAGGTGCAGTGAGCGAGCACCCGGGGCAGGTGTATCTCTTGCAATGGAGTTTATCGTGGCTGAGTCGGTGGCAGTGTAGACAAGCTTGCCAATACCGGAGGTGAGAGTCGGAGAGGGGTTCGTCCTCTTGGTTAGCGGCGGTCTCCTCAGAGGTTATAGGGGGGTCGGCGTCGTTAATAGCAATGAAAGAGGGGAATGTGGGGGAAGTGTTTCCAAAGTCCCAAAGAACAGCATCAATCCGTTGAACTGCGCTGCCTAATCCTAGTTGGGTGAGGGCGGCGAGAAGAGAATTATGGAGACAGAGGTCTGATCATTGTAGAAGAGTTAGGAGCGCACGAATATTTTGGTTCATTGGGATGTGTTCAGTGAGACCAATGATAGCGTTGCGCATGGCCATATGATGAGTGTAGACGTTTCGAAGGCAGTCGAGGGGGGAATTAGGGGTGATGACACGGTTGAGGGTGGTGACGAGACGAGAATCAAGAAGAGCACTGTCAAGAAGGGCGTCGGCGACAGGGGAGGGGTTGTAGATGAGCTTGCTGTGCATGACGAAGGGAAGGGTGGAGGTGGGAATGTGGAAGGCGTCCATGGTGGTTGTTGTTCAAGGGGGATGAGTTCAATGGGGACGTCGCAGGGCCTTTTTATAGTCAAGGAGGATCTCTTTGGTGTTGGCAAACTCAGCTTCTGGAAGCCATGAGTCTTCTTCCGTGGAATAGCCCTTCCACCTGACCAGGTATTGCCTCCAAGATGGGGCACCTTTGTGCCGAAGAACCTTTTCGATTTCATAATATTCTTCATTATCTCTGAGTTCCAGTGGCGGAGAAGGGTAGTTCCGGCCGTGAACAGAGTTCTCAAGATAAGGAGATAAGAGGGAAGCATGGAACGTGTTGTGGATTTTCCATGCCTGTGGGAGTCGGAGTTTGTATGTGATGGGAGATAAGACTGCGGTGATGGTAAAGGGTCCTTCCCGTTTTGCCGCGAATTTTGGGTTGGCGATGGAGCGTTTGAGGTTACGTCCCTCAAGCCAGACCTTGTCACCGACTTTGAATGGCTTGAAGGTCCTCCAGTTTCTGGCTTTCATCGTTTGGCGGGCAAGTTCATGGGAGGCGAGAGCTTCTTCCCATGCGGTGGAGAGAAGCTTGAGGCGGGATTCTACTGCAGGAGTGGAAGAGTCCGAAATAATTGTGGGGAAGGGGCGGGGTTCATATCCCATCATAAGATAAAACAGGGATTGGTCGGTGACGGAGTGAGGTCGGTGATTGTGTGTGAATTCAGCGAGGGTAATATGTTCTGCCCATGCCGCGGGGTTAGCTCCACAGAAGATGCGGAGGTATGTTTCAATTTCCTGGTTTACACGCTCAGTTTCTCCGTCAGTTTGAGGGTGATAGGCGGTGGAGAGAGCGAGTTCATAGCCCAGAAGATTTCCAAGCTCTTTTGCGAATGCTGATGCAAATTGTGGTCCTCGGTCGGAGATGATCTTGTTGTATAGACCAAATCGTCGGAAGACCTTGTGGAAAAAGAGGGCAGCAATTCCAGATGCGTCGACGGACTTCTTGGTAGGGCAGAGAATTACCCCCTTTGTAAGCCCATGGTCGACCACAACCAAAAGGGAATCGAAGCCAGAGGATACAGGGAGGTCCGTGATCAGATCGCACGAGATTTGTTGGAAAGGACAGGTGGCGGTGGAGTGGATGGGGGAGAGCGGGGGGTGCGTCGGGTGGGTATTTGCCTTGTGCTGCTGGCAGACGGCGCAGCCAGCAACGTATTGGCAGACAAAAGAGGCGAGACCAGGCCACCAAAATTCAGAGGCAACAAGCTGGCGGGTTTTCAGAATGCCAGGGTGGCCGGCAGTGGGATGATCGTGGTGTCGGGCAACCACAGAGCGGCGGAGGGCGGGGTCGGCAGGGATGTAGACGCAGTTCTGGTAGATAAGAATACCTGCATCGTACTTCCAGTCGGAAAGGCGAGAGCGGAATTTGGCAGGGAGTTCACCAGAGAGAGCGTGGAGGGCATCTAGGACGAGGGGGTCAGAGGCGGAGGATGCAGCGACCTTGGTGGTCAACTCCGCATCAATCAGGTTAACAAAAAGAGTGGGAGGTAGGAGAGTAACGTCCTCGTTGTTGTTGTCGTGAGTAGGGATGTGGTCAGGGTGGCGAGAGAGAGCATCCGGGGCAGAAAGATTGCAGCCGGGGACATGTGAGAACTGAACGTCAAATTCGGAAAGTTCAAGGAGCCAACAGGCTTGGCAACAGTTCAGTTTGCGGGGTTGGCGAAAATACGTTAGATTCTTATGGTCAGTGAAGACCAGAGCAGGGTGGGATGCGCCGAGAAGGTAATGGCGCCAGGCATCGAGACCACGCATGACTGCAAGCAATTCGCGGTCGTAGATATCGTAATTGCATTCGGCAGGGCCGAAGGTTTGGGAGAGGTAGGCGCAGGGTTGCCATTCTCCATTAATATCTTGTTGGAGGAGGACACCGCCGGATGCATGTTTAGAGGCGTCAGTGGCGATGGCAAACGGGGCAGTGAGGTCAGGGAGTTTAAGTGTGGGTTGTGAGGTGAACGCTGCCTTGAGGTGTTCAAATGCCTCTTGGCAAGCAGGAGTCCAGGACCAAGGGTGATTCTTTTTGGTGAGGTCAAGGAGGGGTCGGGCAACATTGGAGTAGTGGGGAATGAAGCGGTGGTAAAAATTTGCAAAGCCAAGGAAAGAGCGAATATCCTTGACCTTCTGGGGAGTGGGCCAGTCAGCTATGCTGGCGATTTTGGTTGGATCCATTGCAAGGGATCCCGGTTTGACGATCATGCCGAGATATTCAATTTCTCAGACATCAAATGAACATTTCTCCAGCTTGAGATAGAGGTCTAGCTTGTCCATGTGCTGGAGGATGCGTTTGGTGCGAGCGGTGTGGTCAGTGTCGTTGTCGGAGAAGATAAGGAGGTCATCCATATAAATGACCAACCATCCTTCAGCTATCATGTCGCGGAAGGAATCGCTCATGAAGCATTGAAATGTGGGGGGGGAATTGGTCATGCCAAAGAACATGACTGTTGGTTCAAAGAGTCCTCGGTGAGTGATGAAGGCGGCCTTCCATTGGTCGCCCTCTTTGATCCGGACATTATTATATCCCCATCGTACATCGAACTTGGTGAAGACAGTGGCATCTTTTAATTTGTCGATGAGGTCGGAGATTAAGGGGAGAGGGTAGGCGTCCCGGATAGTGTGTTCGTTTAGGTACCAGTAGTCCTGGCAAGGTCTAAGTCCGCCATCCTTCTTTTTAACAAAGAAGAAGGGGGATGCTTGGGGGGATTTCGAGGGTCTAATCTTTCCTGACTTCAGATTTTCATCGATGAAGTCATCTGCGGCTTGTTTTTCGGCGGAGGAGAGGGGATATAGTTTCCCTATCTTAGGGATGAAGGAGTCCTTGAGATTGATGGCATGGTCGTAGGGACGAGAGGGGGGTACGTGGTCAGTGGCTTCTTTGCTGAAGACTTTAGCGAATTCAGCATAGACTGGGGGAAGTTCTTTCTTGGGTTTAGTTAGCTCCGCTTGCATGGCTAACTCCGTGGACAGTGTGAGCTTTCGAACATATTCGATAAGCGATGGATTGGCGATCCGGGATCTGTAACGTTGAACCCAGTTAAAGTGATAAAGACCAAGTCCTCGGACAATGTAGTTGTCGGAGTCTTCGGTCTTATTGTATTTTTGGAAACCTGAAAGTTCGGTGGCATCAAGGGTAGTTTCTTTTCTGGGGTTGACGGGCGAAGGAAGAGAGGATGGGGAGTGGGTGGTACACTTGGTGAAGATGGTGCGGGCGTTTCGGTGAGACTTCATGAGAAGGGCTGACTTGTCTTGATCCATAGGGATCAGGACTCGTCCTGCCTTCCAGTCAATCATGGGATTGGTGGCTTTGAGCCAGGGGTAACCGAGGATAGCATTTTCTTGTCCTCCATTGAAGACGTAGAAGGCTATTCGTTGGGTGATGCCTCCAATTTGGGTGTAAAGCACAGCTTCGTACTTGCATGTCGTATTGGTAGACATGTCGGTGTTTCGGATGGAAAAGGGGTGTTCAAGGGGGGTAATGGGGATGTCATTTCATTTTACGAAGTCCCAGTCAATGCAGTTGATCTGGGTGCCAGAGTCGAGGATAGCTGTGGTTTCGACGGTTTTCATAGTGAGGGGAGAGACAATGAATTTCAATGTGAGGTACAGAGAATTTCGTTTGGTCTTCGGTACACTATGTATAGTGGTGGAGGGGACCGACGTCGAGGCGGGTCTCCGTTCTAAAAATCCTGTGAGAAGGCTTCTCGCCCCAACTTCCTGATGGTGGCATCCTTCTCTTCTTCAACTTCTTCAATGGAGGCAGAACCTTCCACAACTGCTACTTTCTTAGCGCGGAAGGGGTTGTTGGTATGGGGGGTGGGGGTGTTATTGGTCTTGGGGCATTCCCGAGCCATATGCCCTTTCTGGTGGCATCAGAAACAACATCCTTCTTTTCTGAATTGCTCCCGTTCTTCGGGAGTGAGTTTCATGAGGCGATCTACCTCCATGGCATTGGGATCGCGGGTGGGGGTGGTCTTAGTGGTGGTAGGCTGGAAGACAGCCTGAGTGCGAGTGGAGTGTTGCTTGGCTACTGCGGCAGCGAAGCGTTTCTGTGAAAGGAACTGGTCTATCCTAGTGTACCAGTCTTCTGGGGTCGTGGGGATCTTTTCGAGACCGTAAATGCGGTCCGAGAGCCAGACTGGGATTCCAGCTCTGAGATAGTGAATGACGGTGGCAGCATTGGTGGTAGAGTCGAGGTTGGCTTCGACGACCTTCATTTTAAACTCCGCGAGATACTTGGAGAGGTAGTCGTCAGAGCGGACACAGGTATTGGTAAGGCAAGTGGTGGCCTCGGCTTCAGCATTGTTATTCTTAAAGGTGGCATTGAAGTCTGTGATGAAATCCTTCATGGTGCCGAAGGAGTTGTTGTTGAGGGCTTTCTTAATGTGGACTTGGGCCCAGCTCTTGGCTGTCCCTTCTTTCATGAACGAGAGAGTGAAGCCAATCTGTTTCTCGTCAGAGTCATAGATGGCGCGGTTGATAAGCACATAAGTGCGGACTGTGTTGAGCCAATGCTCGGCTGCGTTGGTGGAGCCATTAAAGTCCTTGGGGGGACTAAGGCGAAGTTTGGTGGGTTTAGACATGGCGATGGTATTCTGTGGGGGCGGTGGTGGTGGTACAAAAGGTCTAGGTGGTGCTGGGGGTCGGGGTGTGACAGGGGAGAGGGATGACACTGGAGGTAGGGGGGTGAGGGTGATCGGAGGGCGTGGTTCTGTGGTGATACAATAGGCGAGTTCATGGGTTTCATCTCTTTCTTCCTGAGTGGAAGCGCAAGATGTCGATGTTTCAGTGGAGTCGGAGTCAGAGGTGGGTTCTTCCGAAGAACGCCACCAGCGTGGGTTGCTAGGGTTCTGGGAAATCTTGGTACAGTGGGGGAGGCGCTACACGATGGTAGGCCTGAGAGGAAAGCTAGTCTTTTGTTACGTTCGGCACGGGTAGCGTCAAACATAGACTCAAAGTCTAGTCGAGGGGTTCAGTGGGTTCGAGGTAAACTGCAAGGACTGAAGTCGCTTAGTGGGTCTATGTGAAGGTCACACTAGGACAACGGTCGCTAGGCGAGTTCTGTGGTTCAAGGGCTGGCCAAGGAGCTAGGCTCGCTTGGTAGATCGAGGGGTCCGAGGTAATGAGGCTAGATTGAGTAAGACTAGCTTAGGGAATACAGGCCTAAGTACTCGGGTTTATATACATGGACGAAGTGCGCACGGACCAAGCAGTGTGGATAAGCTATCAGAGATAAGGAGTCATGGATGATGAGTCAATGAGAAAAGGATGACGAAGCATGGGTAATCAGGCTGAGTCAGTGAGAGAAAGAAGCAAGGTATAGCAAAGGTGAAATGAGTCAGTGAGAAAAGAAGAAGGTCATGGAATGGAAGAGAAGTCTCGTGTGTAAGACATGATGACTCAACAGAAATGGCGTCCGTGTGATGCGCGAAGTGGCTAGGTGCAAGGAAAAATGAAGCGTGTGAGGAGGAAGACAAAGGAATCGTAACACTCCAACTATGTCACCTGGAGCAAAGAAATGAAGGCCCTCCTGCGCTCAAAGGGACTCTGGCGACTCGTCGATGGAAAAGAAGTCAGACCATCCACCCCTGGTGCTGAACAAATTGCTTGGGACATCAAGCAGGACAGGGCAGCTGGCGAGTTGATGCTGAACATCTCACCTGAACAGCGAGTCTATATCTGCACCGACCAGGATGACCCTACAGCTGCATGGACAGCGCTTAAACAGGTCTTCATGCAGCAGAAGGCCAGCAGCCAGTTCGTCGCCTATGACGAGTTCTTCAGTATCCGAAAGGGACTAGAGGAGTCCCTGCCTGCCCTGGCAGCACGAGTCGAAGAGTCAATGCTTCGCATTCAGGATCTCCGTTCATCATCATTCGACATCAAGACTCTGGATGCCGAGTTGACTTGTATGGCCATGATTCGGGCTCTGGGGCCCGACTACTCCCATTTCGTCTCCTCACTCGCCCTCCTCACTGATCTTGACAAAGACAAGGTGAAAGCTGCGTTTCACACAGAAGAAATCAATCGTCGTCCTCGGTCAGACGCCACTGCTACTACACCTGCCGACAGCGCTCTCTCCACAACATCCCCAGGCTGCACATGTCCTAGAAACGCGCCATGCACATTCTGCGAAAGGCCTGGGCACTGCCAATGCAGGTGCAACCCCCTACAGCGCGCCAAGCGGTACTACAAGAAGAACCGGGACAATTACAAGAAAGCGGACCAGGCTCAGGCTGAAGCAAGCAATAGGGAGAAGGTCGAGCACGCAGGAAATGCAAGTCTATGCACCAGTGACCCCACTGACCCTTTCTCTCCACTCCAACTCGATGCTGACCACGACTGGAATGCAGACTCGGGCGCCACTTCTCATATGACGCCGCATCGTCACTGGCTGCGCAACTACAGTCCCAAACGTGTCTCCATCAAGCTTGCCGACAACACTGTCGTCTATTCAGCTGGAGTCGGGTCTGTGGTCTTTCGACCTGTCATTGATGGGAAAAGCGGTCGAGCGGTCGAGTTTACGAATGTTCTTCATGTGCCTGAGCTCCGAAACAACCTCCTTGCTGTTCTCTACCTCACTCGTCACTCATCATTCCATGTCCATATCAATGCAACCAAAATGACCTTCTCTCGCCCACCTAGTGGACCACTCTTCGTTGCAAGCATCAATGGTAACAATGCAGCGTTTTTGGATGGTGTCACTGAGCCAGCAACCGAGTATGCACATGCTGCTACTACAGCTCCCCTGGACTTGTCGCTCTGGCATCGCAGATTCGCGCACCACCACTTGGCAGATATCAAATCCCTGTCTGAGCGCAACCTGGTCACTGGATTGAAGCTGGAAAGCAAGGCATCACCAGATCCGATTTGCGAACCATGCTTAGCTGGCAAGATGCGTGCCAATCCATTCACTTCCTCGCAAACTCGTGCCTCTCGACCTCTAGAGCTCGTTCACTCGGATGTGCATCATGTCCCATACGCTTCGTTCTCTGGATTTCGCTACTGGGTGACCTTCATTGACGACTACTCGCGATATCGCTTTGTCCTGCCAATTCGTGCCAAATCCGACGTTTTCGAGGCTTTTAAGCAGTTTAAGGCATTCGCAGAGAACCAGACGGAGCGGAAGATCAAGACACTGCGTGATGACAAGGGAGGAGAGTATATGAGCAATGCCATGCTCAAATACACCAATGAATGTGGCATCCAGCGTCAGCACACAGTCCGCGCGCGCCCCCAGCAGAATGGTGTCGCAGAGCGCGCAAATCGTGTCCTTTCGGAGCGCATCACAGCTATGCTGCATGAGTCTGGCCTGGCCATGGCGTTCTGGGGCGAAGCACTCGCTACTCTAGTCCACATGTGGAATCGATGTCCTACAGCCGCTGTGCAGGATGCTACGCCGTTCGAGCTATGGCATGGGCGCAAGCCCGATGTGTCTCATTTCCGGGTGTGGGGATCAACAGCTTATGTTCACATTCAGAAGGACAAATGCGATGCTCTACGCCCTCACTACGAGAAGTGCGTATTTATTGGTTATCCTGATGGTTACAAAGGCTGGAAGTTCTACAACCCAACCACGAAGCGCACGATTATCTGAGAACGCGCTGATTTTGACGAGCGAATTGCACCCCCTACACCCACGGTAACTGCACCTGCTGATCCCCAACACATCACCTCACCACCTATCCCTTATATCCCTCCTGAGGACGAATTTACAGATGTTGACGATTCTCAGACTCCTGGAGTTCTCCATCCTGGGGGGGCACCTAACCTTGATGAGGAACAGGATGTCGACTCCAATATGCCCATCGCAGCACCAGCTCCACTGCCTGACACACCAGTCACACTGCCACCTCCTGAACCCGCCCATCAGCCTGACATCAGTCCAATAGGCATTGGAGCATGCTTGCCTCGCTGAAATCGACAGCGACCAAGGGAATGGTGGAAGCTGAGTCCAGCTCAGATAGATCCAGTTGATGATTCAGACTCTGAAGACGAAGAGGAAGCCGACATCGCCCAGTGTTTCGCAGCAAGCACTCCCCACCCTAGGTCGCTCAAGGAAGCGCTGAAGAGAGAGGATGCAGCTGAATGGCGACAGGCCACCATTGACGAGCTCGCTGCACACAAGTCAAATGGCACATGGACGCTCATACCACGCCCCAAGGATCGACCTGTGATTGGATCAAAGTGGGTATTCACTCAGAAATATCGTGCTGATGGATTGTTCGAGAGGTATAAGGGTCGTTTGGTCGCCCAAGGATTCTCCCAACGACCAGGATTTGAATATCTTGAGGTCACCTGTTTTCGTGGATGATATGACATATGCGTCTAAATCCCTGGATGCGATCAAGCAGGCCATTGCAGATTTAAGCAAACACTTCAAACTACGCGATTTGGGCCCTACTACTGAGATATTGGGCATCAAGGTAGATCGTGATCGCTCCAATCGCTCTCTGACGATCTCACAGCGCCAGTACTGTGTCGACATGCTCGCCCGCTTTGGTATGGCTGACAGCAAGCCTGTCTCGACTCCAATGGACCCAGGTCTGTGCCTATCGCGCGACCAGAGTGTTGGGCATGTGCAATCTTGTGTTGCAGTAAGACCTAAGGGCATAACATAAGACCTAAGGGCAAAGCATCCCAATGGAGTTTTCGTCTCCATAGTGCTGGACTAACCCCCCTGGCATTAACACT
>JBBPLS010000428.1:0-18579 GCA_038089895.1 Boletellus ananas | reverse complement strand
CTGGGACATGAGGGATACAATGTGGAATGAAGTGACTTATTATAGCGAAAATACAGGCCACTGGCAAGGTAATGAGAGGTCTATGAGCACAAAAACAGTACAGTAGGGGAAAACATGCACACCTGGCAAGCCAATGAGAGGATTAAAGAAGAGTGGAGCCCAGAGCACTCTCAATGACTTGCCAGGTGGAATTCGGAACAAGAGGGGCTTCCAATGGAATTCAGAAGCAGAGGGGCTTCAAGGAGCATAGCCCTCAGCCACAGCTGTGCAATGTGGCCAGAGGGGTATTCCTCAAACAGGAACTCAACCACAATGGTACAGATGAGCAGGAGAATCCAGCCATAGTAGTATGGCATGGAGCCCAGCAGGCAGGCAGCTGGTGAAGGCATGTAGCCCAAGGGAGCGGCTTCATCCAATTAGTCTAGTGTAAACACAGTTTAAACCCAATCAATGAATGTCACCCAATAGCAAGAGCCTGAGAAGGACACATATGGAATCTGATGGACATCAGAGTGCACAAGCTTAAGGGGGTGAGAGGCATGTGTGTGTGGAATGGAATGGGTGTACATACATCTTGCCAGCTATGCATGGCTTGCATATTAGGTCAGGGACCACTTTTCTCTCCAGTTTCAGCCTGGTAACCAAGTTGTGCTCAGATGGTGCCTTGATGTCTGCAGAGTTATGGTGTGCAAGCCTGCAATGCCACAGAGACAGGTCAAGTGGTGCAGTGGTGGCTGCATGCACATATTCAGTTGCTGGCTCAGTGGTGCTATCCAAGAAGGCTGCATTGCTTCCATTGATGATCACAATGAATAGAGGCTTCCTAGGCTTGCAAGAGAAAGTCATCTGCATTGCATTGATATTGACAACAGATGATGTATTGCATGTGAGGTATAACACAGCTAAAAGATTATTGTGCAGCTCAGGAACATGCAAGACATTGATAAACTCAACTGCTTGACATCTCTTCCTATCTATTTCTAGCCAAAAGATGACAGATCCAGCTCCAGCTGAGTAGACAACAGTATTATCAGCAAGCTTGATGAAGACACATTTGGAAGTATAGTTGCGAAGCCAGTGGTGATGAGGTGCTATGAGAAGTGGTGCCCAAGTCTGCATTCCAGTCATGGTCAGCATCAAGTTGGAGCAGAGAAAATAGATCAGTGGGGTCACTGGAACAAAGACTTGCATTGCCTGCATATTCAGCCACTGTTACGATTTCCCTTGTCTTTCGCAGTATCTTCTTTCTTTCTCTACTACACCCTTGCTGTTCCCCTGTCTTCAGTATATTCTTCTACAATTACCTTCACTTTGTTATCATCACGAGCAGCTCCCATGTGAGCATCCTGCCACTTTAGTTCCTCTTTTGTCTTTGTCCTTCCTGCTTAGTCTTCTGCAGCAACGAGTGTCACCATTGCTGACTATTCTTCCAATTTCTATCACATTCTACGATATTCTATGCTTATGCGTTCCTTTCACACTGCTTGGTCCATGCACCTTTTTCTTCAATATATAAACCCTTAGTTTACTCCTTTGTACCCCATTCTCGATCTGCGCAATATACGCGTACTCTTGAGTCCACTCTAGTCCCTTTGGCCTCCTCAGGCATCATCGTCCTTCGTTGCCTTTGGGCCCTCCAGTCTCTAGTTCTTAGTCCGTTCCAAGGAACATATAGTCTTTGTCCTTTGGGCTGAGTTGTACCTCTTCATGAGTGTCCTGCCCATTGGAACCTAGTCTTGACCACTTGAGGTACGCCCTGCATAACAGCCACCTCTGTATTGCCTGCTTGAGCTGGGGCCTATTCTCCTTTCCTCTCCTTGTTCCTGTTCACCTTATAGTACCATTTTGCATGCTGAAGTGAATAATATCTGCATTGACAGTGATCTAGCTTCTCGTAAAAGGAGCCTGGTGCCTTTGCTGGTCACATGTAGCCTAAGGATGATGTTGACAGTGCTGAGTTTGTGGAAGTAGAAGTGGCATCAGAGCAAGGGCAACAATTGATCTCCTTGGTCTGGAAAGCAGCCTTCACCTTGTCCTTGTCAAGGTCAGTGAGGAGAGTGAGTGATGAGACAAAATGGGAGTACTCAGAACCCAAAGCACAGATTCATCCAAGATCTTGATGTTGAATGAGGAACTACACAATTCCTGGATGTGCAACATAGACTCTTCCACTTGAGCTGCCAGAGCAGGTAGGGGCTTGTCAGGACACTTTTAGATACTGAAAAATACATTTTAGGCCATGAAGTGGCTGCTTGCCTTCTGCTGGACAAAGACTGTTTTGAGGACTGCCTAGACAGCAGTGATGTCATCCTGGTGTACATATATGTGTACTCACTGGTCAGGCATGATGTTGAGCATGAGCTCAGCTGCTGCCTTGTCCTGCTTGACATCCCAGTATGTTTGCTCTGTGCCAGGAGTGGATAGGTGAGCTTCATTTCCATTGACAAGGTGCCAGAGGCCTTTAGAGTGGAGCAGGGCCTTCATCTCCTCACTCTAAGTGATGTAGTTTGAGCCATTGAGAGGATAGATGCAAGTGGAGTGCTGGTGGGCCTCAGAAGACATAGTGGTGGTTGTTTCAGAGTGGAGAGCAAATGGAGGAGAGCAAGACTGGGGTGTGAGTTGTGCCAGCATTTACAGTGTTCCTAGTGGCTCATCCTGTATGTGTCGCATGTGGACTATCACCACAAATGTCATCCAGAGGTGGACAATTCCATCTCAGGTTTGCTGGATTCTCATCTTGTGGCCTGATCTAAGGTTTGTCCAATTGGTTGGGTTTAAACTGTGTTTACACTAGACTAATTGGATGAAGCCGCTCCCTTGGGCTACATGCCTTTGCCAGCTGCCTGCCTGCTGGGCTCCATGTCATACTACTATGGCTGGATTCTCCTGCTCGTCTGCACCATTGTGGTCAAGTTCCTGTTTGAGGAATACCCCTCTGGCCACATTGCACAGCTGTAGCTGAGGGCTATGCTCCTTGAAGCCCCTCTGCTTCTGAATTCCATTGGATGCCCCTCTTGTTCTGAATTCCGCCTGGCAAGTCATTGAGAGTGCTCTGGGCTCCACTCTTCTTTAATCCTCTCATTGGCTTGCCAAGTGTGCATGTTTTCCCCTACTGTACTGTTTTTGTGCTCATAGACCTCTCATTACCTTGCCAGTGGCCTGTATTTTCGCTATAATAAGTCACTTCATTCCACATTGTATCCCTCATGTCCCAGAATGCGCCCAGATCCTCCAAAATGCTCTCTTCTCAGTCAATTAAGATAGGAGAACAATCCTACACCATCCCTGCCACATTCCCTGCCGCTGCCATTGAATCAGCAGTCTGCATCATCAGACACTTTAAAAACGGCAAGATCTCGAAGGCCAAGGCAATCCTTGATATCTGCATGGCCCTCACTTCTGGAGAGGATGAGCCCTCAAATAGCGACCTCACTGATGCCCTGTCATCCTACATCCGGATGCTCAATGACCTCCAGTGTTCTGAGCAGCCTGATCAGTCCCAGGATGCCTCAGGAAGCTCAGTCGCTGCAAAGGCCCCTAAACATTACAAAGCCCCTAAAGTCTCTGGAGCTGCCTCACCCTCTCCTGGTCTCATGCAAAGGGAAGACCACAATGCAGACAAATTCTACACATCACCAGCCACCTCCTGTGTCAGAAGAGATCCCTCACTTGCCTTGGTCTCTGAGGATGGAGAAGAAGGGCCCCAAAAGTGCCACAGGAAGGCAGTCAATGAGGATCTCTTCCCCTGGAAAGGCACCTCAGCAGTCTTGCAAGCTAGACTCAAGCTTGAAGCGCAGCAATGCCTTGACCTACTCAAAGACTGGGCAACAGATTCCACCTATGTTGTCTACAAGATCTTACTGTCACCTGGGTGTCCAGACTTCCCACCAGACCAATGGCTCAACATCATCAAGGGACTCGCTGTCGACCTCTCCAAAGTCCTTGGAGCTCACTATTCAACAGATGTTGAGGCCAAACAATCCCAAGACCTTGGGGATCTGTTCCAGATCTCCATTTGAGTCCCAAAGCAATCCAAGGCCATCCACACACATGGAGACTGGGTCATCACATTTGGAAAGACCATCCAAGCAATCACTTTTGCCCTGCCTGGACGACACTCTGACTATGTCACCTACCAAGCACACATATCGTCCCTCTTTGCCTCCATCACTCTCTCATTCCACTCTTGGGTCATTGAGCTCGACAAGGCCATCCAACTTCAAGCAGCCCATCAAAAGCACCTTTGCCTCTCTGAGTTTGCCCACTTCGACGACCTCAGGACCATTTATCTCATCTCATTTGGTGTGGGTTTGAGTTCTACAGATGGAGGACAGGGCTCCTCAAGGCGAGGGGCCAGACCTGCCAATACTGGAAGCCAAGATCCCTGCCACAACTGGAATTGAGGCACCTGTCACAAGCAGGCATCTGAATGCACATATGCCCATGTCTGCAATCGCCGTGGGTGTGGAGGAGCTCATCAATGCCCTGAGTGTGCAAAGTCGAAGGGTCAATCAGGAGCTCAGTAGGGGTCCAAGGTTTAGGCAACATTTCGTGTGGGATCCAGCTGTGGTAGTCAGGAGTAGGACTGTGTGCTGGACAGAGATTGCTGAGCCATTGCCAACTCCTCCTGAGTCTGAGTTTGATAACCTTGCTGCTATGTCTACTATTCAGTCACACCCTGAACTGTTTCACATCACGACGCCTACTAATGTCGACCACTTTCAGTCTCTACTCTCTTCCCATGCAAACTAGCCTTTCATCAAGTCTGTGTGTCATGGATTGCATGAGGGGTTCTGGCCCTTTGCCAACACTCATCATGGTGAATGGCCAGTAACCTGGGATAACTCCCAGCACACCCCAAAAACACCTGATCAGGCTATCTTTCTCCAGAACCAGATCAACAAGGAAGTCGAACTTGGTTGCTATTCTGTGTCCTTTGGGCGAGATCTACTGCCAGGAATGTACAGCATGCCCATCCATGCTGTTCCTAAGCCCAGGGAGAAGAAGTATCACCTTGTTACTGATCATAGCACTGGTTAGTATGCCCTCAACAACATGATATCACACGAGGACATCACTGGAGTTACCCTGGACAATGTACAGGATCTTGGCAATGCTCTTTGCCATCTTCGACAGATCCTGATCTGGACCTCATCCTGTGGAAGGCTGATGTTTCAGAGGCCTATTGACGCATGCCCATGCATCCACTGTGGCAGATCAAGCAGGTCGTGTCCTTCAGCTCCCATCGCTATGTGGATCACTGCAATGTCTTTGGAGGGCATGGCTCACAGCACATTTAGCACGCATTCATGTCTTTGGTCACCTGGATCACTGTCATGAAGCTGCTCATCTCTTATCTCTACATCTATGTCAATGACTCCTTCTCCACCCAGAAGAGAGGGGAATGGCTGTTCTACAAGCATTACTAGAATGACCTCCCATCTAATCTCACTCAGCTTCTCAAGCTCTAGGACTACATTGGGCTGCCACATGAGGAGCGGAAACAGGTCTATAAGGACAAGTTGTCCATCATTGGGTTTGAAGTGAATCCAAATCTAATGAGGGTTCACATGACTGAGGACTTGAAGTTGCAGCTCATCACAGCTATTCGTAAATTTGGGCTTCATGGCACAAAATGTCCTTTGAGGGACTTTCAGCGCATTGCTAGTCACCTTAGCTAGACTCTCAATGTCTACCCATTCCTTTGTCCTAGTCTGTGTGCGCTCTATGCTAAGACTGCTGGCAAGCTCTTCCAGAAGGCCTTGTTGTGGGTGAATCACGGTGTTGAAAGAGAGCTGGCCTAGATTGTCGACTATTTGCTTCAGTCCAATGGCATTTATTTCCTTCATTCGGTCTCTTGGTCCTTTGATCATTTGTCTCCATCCATCCTCAAGGTCTACTGTGATGCCTCTCCCTTTGTACTGGGGATATGGTATCCATCTCTCGCTCTAGGCCTACAAGCACCTGCACATGAGATCTTTGCTCAGCAGCGTGAGTCTATCTTCTATCTTGAGTCCCTGTGTGTCTGTGCTGCCATCCTTGATGCTGTTCCTCGGCTAGCCACAGATCAACGCCTGGCTGTCTTCATAGACAATAACAACACTGTCCAGCTCTTCAACTCCCTGTCAGCACTGCCTGCATTCAACTGCATGTTGATTCAGGTTGCTGATGCTGTTCTCGACCATGGCTTTGACTTCCGAGTGTTCCATGTTCCTGGGGTGCATAATGAGATGGCTGACTCGCTCTCTCACCTCCAGAATGACCAACTTTGGGCTTGATGTCCTGAGTTGGTCATAACAGCCTTTCAAACCCCCCGAGCAGCACTGGGGGCAGCCCATTCATGAGCCTCAGACCATCCTCTCAGGTTAGGCAACCCCACAGGGCTGCTTGGTCCATGGAGTAGCTTCTTGTGGAACACTCTATTGCCTTGGGATGTGCACTTGATTGCTCTACCCAGGCTGTGTATGCCTCCACTCTGAATTCATATCTCACATTCTGCCAACTGCATCAACTCGATCCAGACCCTACAATGAACACTCTTTCTCTCTACATCACCTTCATGTCCCATCACATTGAGCCTTGTTCTGTTCGATCTTATCTAGCTGGGATTGTCTCTGAACTGGAACCATCCTATCTCCATGTTCATCCCAACAGGTACTCATCCCTTGTGGTGCAGACCCTGAAGGGCTCAATGCTTCGCTTTTCAAAGCCTGTACAACAAAAGGCACCTCTGACTTGTGATGACCCCTTACATGTCTCTCGTTGCCTTCAGCAACCACTCTCCTATGATGATCTGCTGTTCCTCACTCTATTGCTTGTGAGTTTCTTTGGGCTGCTACGCTTGGGGGAGTTGGTTCAGCCTGACCACTCTCACCTCTGCTCTCTCTCAAAGATCTCCTGGTGGCTTGATGTTCACCTCACAGCAGACTCGTTCTTGTTCTCAATCCCACAGTCCAAGACTGATGTGTTGTTTGAAGGGGATCAAGTAGTCATCCAAAAGAGCACCAATGCTCCTGATCCACATCTGCTTTTCTCTTGTTATTTGGTTGCTCGAGATTCACGTTTTCATCTGCTTCCTCAGTTATGGCTTTGCTCTGATGGTTCTGTTCCATCTCGCAGTTGGTTCCTGTCCAAGTTACACCAGTTCTTCCCTTGCTCAGTTGGGGGACACTTGATGTGTGCTGGTGGTGCCACCTCCCTTGCTGCTGCTGGTGTGCCTCCATCGCAGATCCAAGCCATTGGCCAGTGGAGATCTGACACCTTTGAGTGGTATATTTGTTGGCACCCAATGATTTTGCAGGCAGTTTTGTTTCATGGTTGGTCCATTCATGACCCTCCTTTTGCTCATGTATCATAGGGCTATTGCTTCGCCACACTCCCATCAATTAATCTTTTACTCTTTTCTTCTCTTCTCTTTCCCTCCCTTCCCTCCCTTTTAACAGCATTTACAGTGTTCCTAGTAGCTCATCCTGTATGTGTTGCATGTGGGCTATCACCATGAATGTCATCCAGAGGTGGACTATTCCATCTCAGGTTTGCTGGCTTCTCGTCTTGTGGCCTGATCTAAGGCTTGTCTGATTGGTTGGGTTTAAACTGTGTTTACACTAGACTAATCAGATGAAGCTACCCCCTTGAGCTACATGCCTTCACCAGCTGCCTGCCTACTGGGCCCCATGCCATACTACTATGGCTGGATTCCCCTGCCTGTCTGCACCATTGTGGTCAAGTTCCTGTTTGAGGAATACCCCTCTGGCCACATTGCACAGCTGTGGCTGAGGGCTATGCTCCTTGAAGCCCCTCTTGTTCCAAATTCCGCATGGTGAGTCATTGAGAGCGCTCTGGACTCCACTCTTCTTTAATCCTCTCATTGGCTTGCCAGGTGCGTATGCTTTCCCCTACTGTACTGTTTTTGTGCTCATAGACCTCTCATTACCTTGCCAGTAGCCTGTATTTTCACTACAACAAGTCACTTCGTTCCACATTGTATCCCTCATGTCCCAGAATGCGCCCGGATCCTCCAAAACACTCTCTTCTCAGTCGATTAAGAGAGGAGAACAATCCTACACCGTCCCTGCCACCTTCCCTTCTGCCACCATCGAATCCACAGTCTGTGTCATCAGGCACTTTAAGAAGGGCGAGATCTCAAAGGCTGAGGCCATCCTTGATATCTGCACAGCCCTCACTTCTGGAGAGGATGAGCCCTCTAATAGTGACCTTACTGATGTCCTGTCATCCTACATCCAGATGCTCGTGTTGGAGTTATGATTGCACACTTAGCGCATTTTGGGTAGTTTAACATATTTAGCTTCTCAGCCACATTGTGGCTCGTTGTTTGTGTTTGTTTCCTTCGCTCTCATCTTATTGTCAGAGTTCCACTATCGTCTTCTTCAGTTTCGGACAGTGGACTCCAGGTATGAGTACTTAGCCTCTGATGCAATACAGTTTCTGACAGTGGACTCCAGCTGAGCTCTGCTAGCTGCTAATAGGTTATGAGCCCTGCGCTCTAGTCGCACCAAATCAATCTAGTCGCCCCACAAAAAATTTTCACCCATCACTCATCCTCACCATTTCGCCCACTACCATGTCAACTGAGCCCCACCAACACTCAACACACATTCAGCCTCTCAATGGCACCAACTACTTTACATGGAGTGAGGAAATGAAGGCACTCCTCTGCTCCAAGGGTCTCTGACAACTTGTCGACAGAAAGGAAGTCCAGTCCTCTATCTCTAGCCCTGAACAGATTGCTTGGGACATCAAGCAAGACAAGGCAGCTGGCGAGCTAATGCTGAACATTGCACCAGAACAGTGAGTCCACATCTGGGCCGACCAGGATGACCCCATTGCAGCTTGGGCAGCCCTCAAGAAGGTCTTCCTGCAGCAGAAGGCCAGCAGTTGCTTCGTTGCATATGAAGATTTTTTCAGCATTCGCAAGCGCCCTGATGAGTCCTTACTTGCTCTGGCTGCACAAGTGGAGGAATCTATGCTGCACATCCAGGATTTGTGCACTTCCACATTTGAGATAAAGACTCTGGATGCTGAATTGACCTGTATGGCTATGATTCGTGCTCTTGGACTAGACTACTTGCACTTCGCCTCATCCCTTGCTCTCCTCACCAACCTTAATAAAGACAAGGTGAAGGCCGCTTTCCAGATGGAAGAGCTCAACCATTGTCCTCGATCTGATGCCACTGTTGCAACTCCTGCCAATTCCACACTCACAAGTTCCTCGTCAAGGTGTGCATGCCCTGCAAATGTGCCATGCTCCTTTTGCGAGAGGCTTGGGCATTGCCAGTGCAAATGTCGCCTACTGCAATATGCGAAGTGGCAACATAAGAAGTACAGGAACAGGGATAGGAAGCCGGAGCAGAAACAGGCAAGCAATACTGAGGTGGTTGAACAAGCCGGAAATGCAAGTCTTCGTTCCAGTGACCCCACTGATCCCTTCTCACTACTCCAACTCAATGCTGACCACAACTGGAATGCAGACTTGGGTGCCACTTCTCATATGACGCCACATTGCCATTGGCTGTGCAATTACACTCCCAAACATGTCCCAATCAAGCTCGCAGACAACACAGTTGTATATTCTGCTGGAGTCAGATCAGTGGTGTTTCAGCCAGTAATTGGTGGGAAGAGCTGTCAGGCAGTTGGGTTCACGGATGTCCTACATGTCCCCAGTCTGCACAACAACCTACTTGCTGTCTTGTATCTCACTTGTCGTGCTGCATTTCATGTCCATATCAATGCCACTCACATGATGTTCTCTCAAACTCCTGGCAAGCCTCTGTTCGTCACTACCATCAATGGGAACAATGCTGCATTTTTAGATGGCACCACCAAGCCTGCGACTGAGTATGTGCACACAGCAACAGCAGCACCGCTCAATCTATCACTTTGACATTGTAGGTTCGCTCATCACAACTCTGCAGACATCAAATCACTCTTGGAGCAAAACTTGGTGACTGGGCTGAAATTGGACAGTAAAGCCTTGCCTGACCCCATCTGTGAACCATGCCTGGCTGGCAAAATGCATGCTAATCCATTCCCTTTGTCACAAAATTGCGCTTCTTGGTCCCTTGAGCTCATGCACTCCAATGTGCATCATGTCCCATATGCATCTTTCTCTGGGTATCGCTACTGGATCACATTCATCGACAATTACTCTCGCTATTGATTTGTGATTCTAATTCACGCCAAATCCGATGTTTTCAACGCTTTCAAGCAGTTTAAGGCATTCGCAGAGAATCAGACCGAGCAGAAGATCAAGACACTTTGCGATGACAAGGGAGGAGAGTATATGAGCAATGCCATGCTCAAATTCACCAGCGAGTGTGGCATCTAGTGACAGCACACAGTCTGTGTGTGCCCCCAGCAGAATGGAGTTGCAGAGCACACCAATTGAGTGTTATCAGAGCACATCACTGCTATACTACATGAGTCCAGCTTGGCTATGGCATTCTGGGGCAAAGCACTGGTGACTCTCATACATGTCTGGAACAGATGTCCTACAGCTGCCATGCAGGATGCTATGCCATTCAAACTATGGCATGACCGCAAGCCTGATGTGTCCCACTTACGAGTCTGGGGATCAACTGCTTATGTCCACATTCAGAAGGACAAACGTGATGCGCTGCACCTGCACTTTGAAAAGTGCATATTTATTGGCTATCCAGAGGGTTACAAAGGCTGGAAATTCTACAACCCAACCACGAAGCGCACCATCATCTCTGAGTGTGCTGACTTTGACAAGTGAGTCACACCCCTTAAGCCTGCGGTGAATGCACCTGTCGATCCCCAATGCGTCACTACACCACCCACACCTTATGTCCCTCCTGTAGATGAGTTAACAGATAGCAACGACTCTGAGACTCCTGGAGTTCTCCATCCTGGGGGGGCGCCCGATCCTGATGAGAAACAGGATGTCGACTCCAACATACCAATCGCAGCACCGGCCCCATTGCCTGATGCACCTGTGATACCGCTGCCTCCTGAACCTGCCCATCAGCCAGACATAAGCCCAATAGGCATTGGAGCACACCTGCCTCACCAGAATCAACAGCGACCAAGGGAGTGGTGGAAGCTGAGTCCAGCTCAGATAGATCCTGTTGATGATTCAGACTCTGAGGACGAAGAGGAAGCAGACATCGCCCAGTGTTTCACAGCAAGCACTCCCCACCCTAGGTTGCTCAAGGAAGCACTGAGGAGAGAGGATGCAGCTGAATGGCGACAGGCCGCCATCGATGAGCTTGCTGCACATAAGTCAAATGGCGCATGGATGCTTGTACTACGCCCGAAGGATTGACCTGTGATTGGATCAAAGTGGGTATTCACTCAGAAATATCATGCTGATGGCTCATTTGAGAGGTATAAGGGTCACTTGGTCACTCAAGGATTCTCCCAACGACCAGGGTTTGAATACCTTGAGGTCTTTGCTCCCATAGTGCGTCTACCCACTCTGCATGTTATTCTGGCCCTTGCTGCAATTGAGGACCTTCATCTATGGTCTGTCAATGTCTCTAATGCGTATCCAAATGGAGAGATGGATTGTGACATCTATGTATATAGAGCAACCTGAGGGATTTGCTGAGGGAGATCCAAAGGAGACAGTATGCTTGCTGAAGAAGGCACTCTATGGCACTAAACAGGGTGGAAACTGCTGGAATCGCAAGATGTGCACCACTCTCGAGTTGCTCGGCTTCAACCAGACGTACTCAGATGCAGCTGTCTACATATACACTCGAGGTGATGTTCACATCATTCTACCTGTTTTCGTGGATAATATGACATACATGTCTAAATCCCTGGATGTGATCAAGCAGGCCATCGCAGACTTAAGCAAACACTTCAAACTATGTGATTTGGGCCCTACTACTGAGATATTGGGCATCAAGATAGATCGTGATTGCTCCAATCACTCTCTAACTATCTCACAGTGCCAGTACTGTGTCGACATGCTCGCCTGCTTTGGTATGGCTGACAGCAAGCCTGTTTCGACTCCGATGGACCCAGGTCTGTGCCTATCGCATGACCAGAGTCCCAGGATTGCCGAAGAGTGCAATTTCATGCGATCTGTAGATTATGGCGGTGTCATTGGTGCTCTGCAGTATCTAGCTTGCACCACTCGACCAGACATTGCTTTTGCAGTCAGGCAGCTCGCCTCATTTACATCTGACCCAGGTGTAACACACTGGAATGCTGTCAAACACCTTTTCCAGTACATCAAGGGCACCATTAACTCTGGCATCACTTATTCCCCAGATTTGTCCACTTCGGAGTTGTTCTCCACATTCACAGATGCAAACCATGGTGGATGCAAGGACTCAGGATGATCTACAGGCACATTCATAGTCAAGATTGGTACTAGTATCATGTCCTGGATGTTGAAGCGCCAACCCATCATCGCCCTGTCTACCACAGAAGCGGAGTATATGGCTGCATGCGAGGCTGGCAAGGAGATCATGTGGACGCACAAGCTGCTGCAGGAATTAGGGTTCGAGGTAAAAGGACCTTCGACACTACACATGGATAACCAGTCAGTGATCCAAGTGGCAAAGCATCCTGAGCATCATGGGCAAATGAAGCACCTCAACCTGAGATGGTACTGGTTGCGAGATATAGTGGATAAAGGAATCATTTCGCCTCATTTCATGCCCACTGCTGATATGCCAGCTGATCTACTTACAAAGGCATTGCCTCAACTGAAAGTACAGCAATTTTCTTCTCTTCTTGGACTTTGACATTCTTGATTACAGATATATCTAATTCTGCAGAGTTGTACAATCAGGGGGGAGTGTTGGAGCTATGATTGTGCACTTAGCACATTTTGGGTAGTTTACCATATTTAGCTTCTCAGCCACATTGTGGCTCATTGTTTGTGCTTGTTTCCTTCGCTCTCGTCTTATTGTCAGAGTTCCACTGTCATCTTCTTCAGTTTCTGACAGTGGACTCCAGGTATGAGTACTTAGCCTCTGATTCAATACAGTTTCTGACAGTGGACTCCAGCTGAGCTCTGCTAGCTGCTAATAGCTCGATGACCTCGAGCGTTCTGAGCAGCTAGATCAGTCCCAGGATGCCTCAGGAAGCTCTGTTGCTGCAAAGGCCCCTAAACATTACAAAGCCCCTAAAGTCTCTGGAGCTGCCTCGCCCTCTCCTGATCTCATGCAAAGGGAAGACCGCAATGCAGACAAATTCTATACATCACTGGCCATCTCCACTGGCATCAGGAGGGATCACTCACTTGCCTCAGTCTTCAAGGATGGAGAAGAAGGGCCCCAAAAGTGCCACAGGAAGGCAGTCAATGAGGATCTCTTCCCCTGGAAAAGCACCTCAGCAGTCTTGCAAGCTGGACTTGAGCTCAAAGTGCAGCAATGCCTTGACCTGCTCGAGGACTGGGCAACAGACCCCACCTATGTTATCTGCAAGATCTTACTGTCACCTGGATGTCCAGACTTCCCACCAGACCAATGGCTCAACATCATCAAGGGTTTCACTGTTGACCTCTCCAAAGTCCTTGGAGCTCACTACTTGACTGATGTTGAGGTGAAACAGTCACAAGATCTCGGGAACCTGTTCTAGATCTCTATTCAAGTCCCAAAGCAATCCAAAGCCATCCACACTCATGGAGACTAGGTCATCGCATTTGGAAAGACCATCCAAGCAACCACTTTCACCCTGCCAGGATGACACTCTGAATATGTCACCTACCAAGCACATATGTCAGCCCTCTCTGCCCCTATCTCTCCCTCATTCCACTCTCGGGTCATTGAGCTTGACAAGGCCATCCAACTTCAAGCAGCCCATCAAAAGCACCTTTGCCTCTCTGAGTTTGCCCACTTCGACGACCTCAGGACCATTTATCTCACCTCATTTGGTGTGGGTTCGAGTTCCACAGATGGAGCATAGGGCTCCTCAAGGCGAGGGCCTAGACCTGTCAATACTGGAAGCCAAGATCCCTGCCACAACTGGAATCAAGGCACCTGTTAGAAGTAGGCATCTGAATGCACATACACCTGTGTCTGTGATCACCATGGGTGCAGAGGAGCTCATCAATGCCCCGAGTGTGCAAAGTCAAAGGGTCAATCAGGAGCTCAGTAGGGGTCTGAGGTTTAGGTGACAATTTGTGTGGGATCCAGCTATAGCAGTCATGAGTAGGACTATGCGCTGGAAGGAGATTGCTGAGCCATTGCCAACTCCTCCTGAGTCTGAGTTTGATAACCTTGCTGCTATGTCTACTATTCAGTCACACCCTGAACTGTTTCACATCACAACGCCTATTAATGTCGACTGCTTTCAGTCTTTGCTCTCTTCCCATCCAAACTAGCCTTTTGTCAAGTCTGTATGTTGCGGATTGCATGAGGGGTTCTGGCCCTTTTCCAACACTCATAATAGTGAATGGCCAGTAACCTGGGATAACTCCCAGCACACCCCAAAGATGCCCGATGAGGCTATCTTTCTCCAGAACCAGATTGACAAGGAAGTCAAACTTGGTCGCTATTCTGCATCCTTTGGGCCTAATCTACTGCCAGGAATGTACAGCATGCCCATCCATGCTGTTCCTATCAAAGGCATTTTCCTACAACAGAAGGCAAGTAGCTGCTTTGTGGCCTACGACGAATTCTTCAGCATCAGGAAGCGCCTTGACGAGTCACTGCCAGCTCTGGCTGCTAGAGTCAAGGAGTCTATGCTCCACATCAAGGACCTTTGCAGCACATCCTTTGACATGAAGACCCTAGATGCAGAACTCACCTGCATGGCCATGATCCATGCCCTGGGACCGGAGTATTCACATTTTGTTTCTTCGCTCACTCTCCTCACTGACCTCAATAAAAACAAGGTCAAGGCAGCCTTCCAGACAGAGGAGCTAAATCATTGTCCTCGCTCAGATGGCACTCCCACCAATTCTGTGCTCGCCACATCCTCGTCAAAGTGCTTATGTCCTGCCAACAGGCCCTGCTCCTTCTGTGAGCGGCCTGGTCATTGCCAATGTGAATGCCACCCCCTCCAATATGTGAAGCGACAACACAAGAAGTACAGGAACAGGGACAAGAAGCCAGAGCAACCATAGGCGAACAGTACTGAAGTCATTGAACATGCAGGAAATGCAAGTCTCCACTCCAGTGACCCCACTGATCCTTTTGTTGGGCATGTGCAATCTTGTGTTGCAGTAAGACCTAAGGGCAAAGCATCCCAATGGAGTTTTTGTCTCCATAGTGCTGGACTAACCCCCCTGGCATTAACACTGGTACCTTGGCCATATAGCTCAGTGGTTAGAGCACCTGGTATATAACTAGGAGGTCGCTGGTTCAATCCCAGCTCTGGTCGCATTTTCATAACACCTTTTTCACCACTCCAACTTGATGCTGACCACGACTGGAATGCAGACTCGGGCGCCACTTCTCATATGATGCCTCATTGTCATTGGCTGCACAACTACACTCCCAAACACATGCCAATCAAACTTGCTGACAATACTGTGGTGTATTCAGCTGGAATTTGGTCAGTGGTGTTTCGGCCATTAATTGGTGGGAAGAGCTGTCAAGCAGTCGAGTTCACAAATGTCCTACATGTCCCCAACCTGCACAACAACCTACTCGCTGTCTTGTATCTCACTCATCATGCTTCTTTCCATGTCCATATCAATGCAACTCATATGATCTTCTCTTGTAAGCCTAGGAAGCCTCTGTTTGTTGCTACCATCAATGGGAACAACACCGCATTTTTAGATGGCATCACTGTCACTGAGCCTACAACCGAGTATGCTCATGCAGCCACAGCAGCTCCACTCGATCTATCACTTTGGCATCGTAGGTTCACTCATCACAACTCCACAGACATCAAGTCACTCTTGGAGCAAAGCCTGGTGACTGGGCTGGAGTTGGACAGTAAGGCCTTGCCTGACCCAATCTGTAATCTTGACAATGAATGCACCTGTGGACTGTCCAGAATCCTTGCATCTGCCATGGTTCGCATCTGAGAAAGTGGTGAATACAGTGGCTCAAAAAAGTGTCCCAATATTTGGTTATTTTGCAAAGACTTGACATTTGCAGGAGAACAAAAAGGTGTTAGCTCTAACCTTTGCTGGGTCATTGATAACTTTAATCCTTGTCCTGAAGATGAGCCCTTAGTCATGTGATTTGGTTGTCATGGCATTGAGATATAGCAGAATTAAAGTGACATGTCATTGGGACACTTTTTTGAGCAACATTTCTATTCTACAATTTAGTACTTTGTATGCCCTCTCTTTGCTTTTATCATTGCCTCTACTCTTCTATGCATAATCTCTGTCAATCCTTGACACTCCTCAACCTCTATCTTTCCCCACTCCACTTCAATTCTCTCCTAAAGCTTCCATACTCCTTTTGGTGGTGTTGTATAGCTATTGAGCTTTTTTTTGAGGATTTGCCAGAGATGTTCAATGGGATTAAGATCTAGAGATTGTGCTGGCCAGTCAAGAAGCTTGATCCCTTGAGATTCCAGCCACTCCTCGACTCTTTTAGAGGTGTGCTTGGGATCATTATCTTGTTGACAGATAATGCTCTTCTTAGGAATTCCAGAATTTTCCATGGAAAGAAGCAGATTACCCTCCAAAATAGAGACATACTACTCAGCATTCATCCCTCCTTCAACCTTTACAAGAATCCCTACTCCATTCCAACTCATGCATTCCCAAACCATCCAGGAAAAACAAGAACAATCATGAGCCACAGTGGCTGAGAATCTAAATGAGAAATACTATCCAAAATGCACTGAGTGCACAATCATATCTCCAACACTCCCCCATGATTGCACATCTCCACAGAATTAAACTCTATGTGTGATTAATGGGTCTCAGTCCAAGAATAGAAGAAAACTGTTCCACTGTAAGTCAAGGCAATGCCTCTGTAAGAAGATCAGCTGGCATCTGCCCTGTGGGCACAAAATCAGGAGAAATGGTGTCTTTATCCACCACATCTTGCAGCCAGTACCATCACAGGTCCAAATGCTTTATCTGCCCATGGTGCCCTGGGTGTTTTGCCACCTAGATTGCAGATTGGTTGTCCATGTAAAGTTTGGATGGACCTTTGGCCTCAAACCCCAACTCCTGTAGCAACTTGGGCATCCAGACAATTTCCTTCCCAGCCTCATATGCAACAACATACTTGGCTTCTGTGGTAGATTAGGTGACAATGGGCTGGTGTTTCAACATCCAGGACACAACACCAGACCCCATCTTCACTATGAATGTGCTTGTAGACCAACCTGAGTCCTTACATCTGCCATAGTTCACATCTGAGAATGTAGAGAACAACTCTGAGTTAGATGGATCTGGTGAATAGGTGATGCTGAAGTGTATTGTGCCCTTGATGTAGTGGAATAAATGCTTGATGGCATTCCAGTGCATGACTCCTAGGTCAGACATGAATGATGCAAGCTGTCTGACTGCAAAGGCAATGTCTGGGCAAGTGGTGCATGAGAGGTACTAGAGTGATTCTATTGCACCTCCATAGTTGACCAAATGCATGAAACTGCACTCCTTGAGATTCCTGGGGCTCTGGTTGCACAAAAGGCATAGGCTAGAGTCCATTGGGGTGGAACAGGCTTACTGTCCACTATACTGAAGCATGTGAGCATGTCGATGCAATACTGATGTTGAGAGATATTCAATGAGCACTTTGAGCAATCCCAGTCTATTTTGATGCCTAGGATCTCCAAGGTGTGCCCCAAGTTGCACAGCTTGAAGTGCTTGCCCAGATCTGCAATGGCCTGCTGGATTGCATCCAGAGACTTTGATGTATATGTCAGATTATTGACGAAGACAGGTAGGATGATGCAGACATCACCTTGGGTGAATATATAGACAGCTGTGTCTGAATATGTCTGAGTAAAGCTAAGTGACTTGAGAGTGATGCACATTTTGCAATTCTAGCAGTTTCCACCTTGTTTCATGCCATACAGCACTTTCTGCAGCAAACACACCATCTCCTTCAGGTCTTCCTCTGTGAATCCTTCTGGCTGCTCCATGTAGACATTGCAATCCATCTCACCATTCAAATATGCATTAGAGACATTGACAGACCAGAGGTGAAGGTCTTCCATGGCAGCAAGTGCCAGGATAACATGGAGTGTTGGCAAGTGCACTGTAGGGGCAAATACCTCCAGATATTTGAATCCTGGGCGCTGGGAGAACTCCTGGGCGACCAATCTGTTAGACAGCTGGAACTGGGCAGCTGGAGTCCACTGTCAGAACTAGTATATTTAGAGCAAGTCTAGCAGTTTATACACCTGGAGTCCACTGTCAGAACTGAAGAAAGAGACAGTGAACTCTGACATGAAGTACAAAGCGAAGGAAACAAATGTAAACAATTGTGCCACAGTGTGGCTGAGAACCTAAATGCAGTAATCTACTCAAAATGTGCTGAGTGCGCAATCACAGCTCTAACACTCCCCCCTGATTGCGCATCTCTGCAGAATTACAGTGACTCACAAAATTGTCCCAATGTTTTGCACTTTTTGATTGTTCATTGAATAACTCTGGGGGACAAACACATATAAACAAAGTGTTGGTGTATCAATGAAAGCATGTACTAAGGGCTAAGC
>JBBPLS010000427.1:0-18580 GCA_038089895.1 Boletellus ananas | reverse complement strand
ATGGAGAAGCGGCTGGCGATATCGGTGAACATCATCGGCCCGTTGTCGTTGAAATGCGTGTGGATGCTCCGCGTCGTCGTATCGTGTCCAATGTGGTGACGGAGATGACCAGAAGAGCTGAGTTTTGCACTGTGCTGTTGCCACGACCTCGGGCGTCACTACACTCACAATATATCCCCAGACTGTCGCTTTCAGCACGCCCACCCGCACGCCAGACCTCGCTCCGAGTGCTACTACAGCACACGAGTCACTTTTCGGCGTTTCCGATCTCAACAATATCCCACCGATCATCGCTGACACCTGGCCGGACATGTGCATCCAGGCTGTGTGCCCAGCACTCGAGTGGGCCCTTCCAGTCGTTCTGTCCACCCTCAGACATCCTTTCATAGATTGAAGGAGCCTATCCTGCTCCTACAACACCAGACTGTCTCGCAGACATGAATCTTGGCATCCTCTCTTTCCTCGCAACTATAGTCCTTCCGCTTTTGCATGTATGGGGTGTCCACCCGAGTATCTTTGTCCCCGTCTCGAATGCGACGTGCCAACCAGAGTATGCGTGGATGAATAACGCCGAACAACGCAGCCCTTGCTTGACAGTCGCGTACGTGATCGCGGCGTGTGTCGGGGATAGCGAGTTCTTCCTAAGGCTTTTATGAGACGTTTATTTATCTCTGACACCGGACAGCCTGGACGCAACCTGCTTTACCTTCTGGGTACTCGTACAACTCCCCGAATGGCACGACAGCCACTCCCTGCTATTGGTACGACACTTTCGAATCAGAGTTTCCATACTCATTTGGTACCAACAGCTCTTGGTCTTGTTATAACCTCATGATGGCATGCACACTTTGCCAAAACCCGGCGTATACTAATGAGATTACCACGTAAGTGATGGGTTCCATGGTGCAACGCCGTTATGAAGACCGTGTTTGCAGTTGGCCCTCATTTTCTCAAAACTGTCCTTCGAATTACAAGAACCAGTGAGCGAACGGTATATTCCGCTGAACACGGATGGCTTCTGAACCCACTGTTTAGGATCTTCCCGCAGGGCTACGTCCTCGCGAGTAATGTTTCAATACCTTACTGGGCGACCACCGATCGTATGTGTCCCTGCATTTGCCCTTGGTACGTTCCAACGTCATGTCCAGCAGCAACTTGGTCGTCCGAGTTGTTTGACATAGGACAAGCAGAAAGTTATGCCAATCAAAGCAAGTGACTCCCATTCCACCTGCCGGACCTCTCCTCATGCCCGGGTAGATCATTCGGACTATTGGCCCTCTGGCGCAGGTCTGAATGCAGACTCAAACGCTGGAAACAGTATCAACATTGGTGCTGTCGTCGGCGGCGTGGTTGGTGGCATTGTAGGCACCTTGCTCATCCTCGTCGGGGGCTATATGCTGTGCAGGCATAGACAATATCGGCGCACTCACAGCAGTGAGACACCGATTCTGCGCACGGGTCCCCCCATCACGAATGCACACATGCGCCGGCCATCGGATCTTTCAACCTTTCATCCGACGCCAACAAACTCGCTCCCGCCCATGTCGCCCATGACCCCGCAACCACACGAGATCGGGCCAGCGCCGAGCATGCTATCACACCCCGCTCGTCTACCTTTCCAGGTCGCTCCACCACCTCCTACGGAGACTGTGTCTTTCTTGACGACCGGGAATACTGTGGTACAGCTCAACCGGCCGATTCCGATGATCTGAGAGTTGGGTGTACCATTTTCAGGCGCTTGGAAATCCCAGCGTCATTAGAGGACACGGTTTCGAGCGATGTCATTGGACGCTGATTAATCGATTGATTGTCATTGGCTTCCCCTCCTTCCCCACTAGCATCGTGCCGCACGACATCGGACTTGTGTATATCCATACGTCGTCCCGTTTCGCTTTTCTCTGTCCGAGTCGCAATAAATGCCAGCGCGGGCCTTTACGTGTCCTGTACCACTCACTCAAACCGACAACCCAGGCACGCGTGGGCTGTCTGCACGGCGTTATGTTTGAAGTCGCGAGCATCGGAAGCCTGTTTCAAGATTACTTCGCGACCGGCGCCTTGAACCGGGGGAATTGTGGCGTTATTGTGCCGCTTTGGGTTTGGGGATGCCAAATATCAGTCGGCCGCCAGTTTCACTGGCAGCGCAGCGGAACTCTCAGGTCAGCGCCGCCATCGGAACACTTGTGGACTCGGTTTCATTCGCCTGGATTCCACTGCAGTGATGTATACCTCCACTCCAGGAGGACTGGTGGTCACAATTGGGTCGTTCGTGCGACTGCCGGAGACCTCCAGCTTCTGCAAATAGAGTCGGGCGTATCGCAGATGAACAAGTTTCGAATCGCCAGAATCCGGCACACCTTGACGACGTGGACATTGTAGTGGTGGGATGGTGCTTTACGGAGGTGAGCTTTGGAAGCCGAAGACGACCGTATGATTCACTGAATGCTTTAAGACCAAGACCTGGGCATGTTTCCTCTGGGCTCCTCCCTATGGATGCGACGTCCGGCAGCTCAGCCCATCTGACCTGGGCCAACGTCGCGCTCGGGCTTGCCTTTATCTTGTTCGATGCCATCATCTCCGCGGCCTTTCGCCTCGGCATCGGGAGCTCGCTCGTCATTTCTGCGACCCGCTGCGTCGCGCAGCTCGCCCTCGTGGGTTTGATCCTACAAAAGGTATTTCGGACCGATAACCCATGGGCTGTCGCAGGCATCGTATGTGCGTTCTCCATTCTACGCTCATGCTTGTTGTGTCGAACTAACACGCGTCAGTCGCCCTGAATTTTCTGGGCACGTTCGAGGCTGGTATGCCATGAATGTGTGGTTTTTCGTTTCATATCGACTAATACACATCCGCAGTTGCCAACAAATCGAAAAAACGCTACCATAACATGGTATGTTGCACTCCAGACTTGTCATCCACTTGTCCCGTGAATTCTGCTCACGTGGGATCTTGTACAGTTTCCATTGGTCTTGGTCTCAATGTTGACCTCCACGATCCCAGTCTCCATTATTGGTGCCCGATTTTCGATGAGCGTGAAGCCATTCTGGACACCGGAACAATATAGTATGTCCACCATTTCCCATACTCGATCAACGCGATTAACTTCATTCCAACATAGTTCCCATCGTCGGAATGGTGTGCGGGAACACCGTCTCTAGCATAGTGGTGGCAGTCGCCTACGTCTTAAAAGAGCTCTAGTACGTGCCCAAACTATTCTCTTTGCCATTTCTTCTCGTGCATGGCTTGACGGCACATTTTCTAGTGACAACCGCGACAAGGTCGAGACGTACCTCGCGTTTGGCGCTACTCGCTTTGAGGCATCTTTGCCGATCGCCCGCGAAGCCCTTCGCCTTGCACTTACTCCCACCATCAATCAGATGAGGTATGCATGCCCCTGTCATTCTCACATCTTGCGTCGCCCGACTTACACCCGTACGCGTGCGTGCGTTGTACAGCGTTATTGGCATCATCTTTATACCCGGCATGATGACCGGTGCCATCCTCGGAGGCTCCTCTGTTGAACAAGCAGCCAAACTTCAAATGATCATCATGTTTATCATCTCGGCGTCGACAGCGCTCGCTGCCATCACCACGACCATCATGACGATTTCCGTCGTCGTCGATAACGAGCACCGTGTCCGGCCAGACCGCGTCAACGTCCGAGAACTTGCCATCTGGCGGGCGAGAAACTGGGTACTGGCGAAGATGGTCGACGGGCTCTGGGCTCTTGTGGGTCGGTGTTGTAAGCGGAAAAAGGAGCGGCGGGCAAACGGCCAGAGGTCCGAGAAGCCGCCGCTCGGATAGGGGGATTACGGCTGGGGACTTGGTGGTAATTTGTTTGCGTCCTTGGTACCCAACTATTGAACTCGTGGACGAGAATAAGAGGACCGGCTGGTTGTACTTTGGAGGCGATGTGCCGGTTGACCAGGCTGCATTTGAATGCCATCACAAGTTCTCTCGGTCGAACCTCGGTATTAGCAGCGAGAGACGGACCGCCTGGTGGGGATGATTGATGAGTATCGTTCATCTTGGCCCCTGTCCTGCATAGTCGGACGTACCACACCGTTTCTGATTAGGCACCTGCCACCTTTACATTGCAAGCGCGCGCTCGCATTCTTCTTGCACGCGTCAAATGGGTTCGGATCTCTCGCAGTAGAATCCAACAAGGACCTCGAAGCCTACAGCACGGCGGGGGTAGGCCTGACTTGAAGCGCCGTTCAGCATACCTGACGATTGTGACGCCTGTCACGACCAAGGAAGCATATATCTTCGAAGAACAGGTACTAAGCGCACCTCTCGTCTTGCTAAACAGATCCACCGGTAAATGCAGTGCGTCTGGAAGACTCGGCGTCTCGCCCGCTGGGTTAGGCGAGTTGAGGATGACATCCGTTACATGCCATTTGATCTAAGCCGGACGAATATACCGCCGCTCACACGCCTTATCCGCGCCGGACCGTGCGCTCTTCCCGCGGCACAAGAGTCGACCGCCCTGTGTGTATGGCCTTATCCAGTCAGGAAGCTCTCGAGATAACGTACTGTTCGTACCTTTGCATATTGTGCTGATTCTACTGAAACATGTGGGCACACTGATTTCTGCCCCCTCAACAAGGCACGCAGCGAGATCGTGCCTGGAAGCCGTGGGGGTGTGCATCGCCAGA
Source organism: Boletellus ananas (assembly GCA_038089895.1). Taxonomy (NCBI): domain Eukaryota; kingdom Fungi; phylum Basidiomycota; class Agaricomycetes; order Boletales; family Boletaceae; genus Boletellus; species Boletellus ananas. Next base: position 13,925 of record JBBPLS010000427.1, on the reverse strand, counting down.
GCGCGAGGTGGATGCTATCATCGTTCAACCAGCTTCACGTTCATTCGAGGTGCAGAGTGAGTGGAATACTTGTGTTCCCCTAGTCTGCAAAACGTGAGGAATTTGATACGGAGGCGTAAACGGCTCAGTTGATATCGATGACGCCATGACATTCATGGAGGCTTTCCAATCCCCATCACAAGACAGGAATTCGGTGGCCGTTTAGGCGCCCGGCGCCCGTCAGAACACAATCTTCCCAGAAGAACGCAAACAACCGGGATCTTTTTGCCGGGCGGAAATGAGGGCTCATCTTGCCAGGTCCCTTGGACGCGATCAACGGCTCAGTGTTTGGCATGTACACCAAGCACATTACTGGGAATGGGCAATCCTGGGCCAGTGAAGTCGGCTTTATCACGGGGGGATCTTGTCGCGGTCCAGACATGATCTGCGACCGTGGATCATGGTCATGGATAGTGCGAGGCGAAAAAAAGAAAGAAGCCAACACCGTTCATCATGATGACCGGCAGTACTAGTTTGGAGATCTGAGGCAGAGCACTCGCATCAGGGCATCTTTCTGAGGACCAACTTTTCCACGCGTCGGGCTGGCGGACCGGCCCCACAGCACGTGATCTATACCCTCCAGTATCGCCGCGGCAACACCGGCCATTCTTCTTCCAAACCGCCCGCAGAGATCTCACAATTCCCATCCACCGGAAATCGGCTGGCAACTTCGTCCGATCCAGATACTGTAGCCTGGACATTTGCATGCCATCAAATGACGAGCGTTCCGGAATCCAAGCCTCGTTGAAGATTGTCGATGTCATTTGGTTGCTCCTTCCAACCCCCCTGCTGTTATGTTATGTGGCAGGCATCGGGCTCATGTGTTTATGCTTCTTTCTTTTCCATTCCCCTGGCCCTGGCTTCCGAAGACGGCAGTGTCAAGCTAAACCAAAAGAGGAGGATCATGTCCCCGTGTTGTTCCCGTCGGACCTTACGACTGGGCCAAGGCACTCGTGGCATTTCTGCTGTGGGCAGAGGCACGCGATGAGTCAACGATATGTGTGGGTCCCACTATCTGCACTCTACGACATGCTTGTATTTGCACGATGCAAATGATGCAGCCCTTTGCCAGTAAGTCGAGATCGCTTTCCTATACTTATGCCGTACAAATGCGCCACCAACTCATTCACCATGCTGCGGACAGCGTTCGCGTGTGGATTAGTCAGGTCCGTGTTTTGAGGAATGAAATCACTCAAAAGGTGATCTCCACGCCTCACGCTCTCCAGCCATTTCAATGCCTCTGCCAGCGTTCGAAAAGCTCTCCACCGTAGACTGTTTCGTTGGGCTCGCGGGAGCGGCTACTATCGTAGCCTTACTGTACAAGAAGTTCAAAGCATCGTCGAGCTTTCGAAATGGCTTCCTTCTCCCGCCTGGACCTCCGGCCCGATGGTTCTGGCAAAACGCACTACCCTCCGTGAAGTAGGCTTGATGGTCTGCATCTGCAACCCGATTGGCGATGTGACTCGTCTGTTCTCTAGCATTGCGCGCACCCTCGCAGACTGGGTTGCGGAATACGGCCCTGTGATCACATTGCGCCAAGGCAGTCAGATTATCATCGTCATCGGGAGAGTGGATGTATGGCTTATGTTTCGTCCAGTATGTGGGCGTGCGCTGACTAATTATTATTCACCGTGGGGCTTCAATTTGGCACCCTTTATCAAACTGGATGAGATAGGCTGCAACGGAGATCATGGAAAAGGAGGGAAGCGCCCTCGTGGACCGTCCCCACTCGATTGCTGCAGGGGAGATCGTATCTAAAGGTTTGCGGTTCTTGCTGGTAGGCAAAGGCGATCGGTTCCGTCGGTACAGAAAGGCGGTGCATACCCACTTGCAACCTAAAGCCGTCAGGGCCTACCAAGAGATCCAGGTGGAGCACGCAAAAAACGTCATCATCGATATCATCAACGACCCGAAGAACCACCGGGAACATGTGCAAAGGTGAGCGCACGTTCGGCTTTGAACCACCTTTCCCCCGGATGGTACCTGCCCGAACTGGCGCTAAACTTTGCAGGTATGCTGCGTCGGTTATTTTGCGACTGACGTACGGAAAGTCAACCCCGACGTCGAATGACGATCCGGAAGTTGCCCGGATCCATCAAGCGATGAAGAACTTCCAACATGCAATGCGTCCGGGTGCCTTTCTCGTGGACCGCGTCCCGTGGCTGAAGCACATTCCCGGATACGGGCGCCGGTTGAAGGAATATCATAACTTTGAGATAAGCCTCTATAGAGATCAAATCAATCGTGTTCAATCCGATATGGCAAGCATGATTTCGCTTCACGAGGTTGGCTGATGGGTTACATTGAACATCCCAGGAAGCAAATACAGGGGGTAATTCGTTCACGAGGACATTGTTAGAAAACACCCAGGAACATCGACTCTCGAGGGATGAGATAGCTTACCTGGCTGGAAACTTATTTGGTGCCGGATCAGAGACGGTATTCCCCCCTATCGGTTGTCCATAATATGGAATCAACTGACGTTTTGGTCAAAAGACTGCAGTTGCTCTCACAAACATGATTTTGGCTGCTGCATGTTACCCAGAAACACAAAGGCGAGTGCAAGAAGAGTTGGATACGATCGTCGGAAAATACAGGCGTGAGGATCCCATGTCCTGAGGGCCATGGGCAGTTCACAATGTTTTGCATAGTGCCCACTTGGAAGGATTCGGAGTTACTTCCCCAGGTCCACGCGTTTCTGGCGGAAGCATTGCGATGGAGACCTGTTACACCTATTGGTAAATACCTCCGATTAAGGAGACGACGAGAGGGTGACTTCAGTATCCGATAGGGTTTGCGCACCGTGCTACACAGGACATAGTCTGGGTCTGTTTCCCACTATCGTATCTTCAAATGGCTTCCTTTGACTCAAGCTATATCGCAGAGGGGCCAGTGCATTCCAGCCGGGGCGACCGTCATTGGATGTCACTGGTGATTTAATGGACGTTTACTCGTGTTGAATTGTTTGATACAATCGATCTCCTAGGGCTATATCTCAAGACCCAGATGCCTTTCCTAATCCCGAGAAATTCGATCCCCAACGTTGGATTAATGATCAGGGTCGATTCCGTGAGCACATGGGCGGCTCGTTCCCATATGGCTTTGGTCGAAGGTAGGCTCATCATTATGTCCATCGCTTTTGATTCCTAGGCCGAATCCTAACGATATTGCACACAGGATTTGCCCGGGGCTTTATCTCGCGAACAACTCGCTGTACATGAACCTTGCGCTGCTATTCTGGTCCTTTAAGATTGTGGAGAAACCTGACGCGCCAATCGATGTGAATGATTATATGGACGCCGTTGTCTCGCATGCTGCACCTTTTGATGTGGAGTTCGTACCTCGGATAGAGGAAAGCCGATTGAAGGAGATGATGTGCGAGTCCTTGATCTAGTTGTATATCTGGTCGTTGTATCAGTCATTGCGGAAACCGATTTTATGTAAAATTTTGCTTCTAGTTGTAGAAGACAGTGCGGAAGAACAACGGGGCTAGTCGGAGCATGAAACAAATATCGGGCCGGCCCCGGCTGGCTTCTCTGCAGGCTTGCGGAGCTCCAAAAACACATGCGGCCCGTGAAATATTTCTTTCCCACATTTCGGCGTGTCTCTGGCACGGAAAAATTTGGATCAATCATCTCGTTCCTGCCGTGAATTTGGACGAGTATGGTACAAGATTTTTATACATATTTTTTATTTCTTACTCTTTTGCGGTGCGAAAGTAGTAATAATCAAGTAGCCATTCGACTTGAGCGTGCCATCCGTTTACATAAGCAATCGCTGCCGGTTGATGCAGCCTCATGGTGAACGTCGACTCGGAACTCCATTCACCAGGAGGGCGCACCTTCATGTTCCCCACTACGGGGTTCCTTGCAATCAGCAGATGCATCTATGTGTCACTTTCCCCCCCGTTAACGTGTGGTCTTGAGCCATCTTCTGATTGGGGGGTCAATGATTGCCACGTCAACGAAGCCAGCTCAATCTGGACCGAGTCGGCGGCCCCATATGCCTCAATGCGTGGTACCGCAGTTCCGGTGGCTAGGTTGGTTGCTTTTTATTACGCAGTCTGTTTTCGGTTGGCAGGAGCCAGCGGCTCAGAAGGTGCCTAAAGTACTTTGCGGTCCTTTCTCTGCTCCTGAGCTGTCGGAATCTGCATGGTACGTCGCCAGCTTCTGATCCCCGATCATTATAATATGCGTCACTTGATCAGGGCAGTTGGGGCCTTTAAACCTTGATATTCCAAGCGCCCTTTCCATTCTGGCTCTCAAGCCGTATGTCCTTGTTCCGTGCTGCTATGGCGCGGGGTTTGGTCGGGGCGGTTGCAATCACATGTACCAGAAGACTTTGGGAGGCATAAACCCATCGGGTGTTCCTTCTCTTGTGCAAGGCAGCGTGATCGGGGATAGGTGTTGTATTGCGTCCTTGGGGGCATTCGCTGTCTAGTTTGCCCCTGGCGTCTGAACGTTCGCGGCGCTTTGCACATGCTACTGCCCTGCTGACACTGCAGTTGAGGTCGGATCTGCTATACGTGGCATTCATTTTCCTCGGTGTGTAGGTCGTCGACTTTCCCGCTACTGTCACCTGATCATCGTTGTATGCGTGCCACGTATGGATCGCATGTGGCAACAACGTCAGTAGCAAGCGGCTTTTCCCCAAAGACCCGAGAAATGTGCAGCCTGACGTCGACGTTCTTGTAGCTTCGTGCGTAGCTTATCTATGCGTTTCCCGATGGGTGCATGGATGCAGCCGCCTCCGCGCGCAAGCCAGGTTCATTCAAGAAGGTGGGCATCTTGCTTTATACGGCAAATAGGAGCTCATGTGATTGAGATCCGAATAAATGCATTCCCGTTGCCTCCCTTGATGCCCTCCGTCTGCGTGTGGTAGACCTGCACGCATACGAATCTCGACCAATACAAGCAATTGATAGTCTTGACACGCTTACCTTTATAGCCATTCTAACATTTCGGTGACGCGCGGCTCGTTCTAGCTTTCTAAGCCCGTTCAAATATGTTCATTTCACTGCCTAGATTGCTTCCTGCCACGTTGTTACTCTACACCGTGTCCCCGCCTAGAGAACAGCCGCACACTGCGTGCCCTTGTGTTTCAATTTCAATGATGTTCTCTTCCATTTGGTACCGGGCGGAGAAGACCCACGGTATGGATAGGTGACGTACTTGCCAGCAGAAAACAATTAACTTCTCCTTGACCAGATGCGTTCGTGTCCTGCCCTCTGCTTCGTCACCAATCACAGGTCACCTGTGCCGGCACCTTGTGGCCCAGCAGCTTCGCTCTCACTCCTTTGGTCGGGCGAAATACTCGTTCATAAAGCCTGGGGCAAGGATGAGTATATAAACCCCCCAGTTATTTCGGCTCTCGCGGTGGAGTCTAGTCACTGTGCTTGCTGCATTCTCTCTCCCCCTTGCCCTGAGCCATGTGGCTAACTTATCTGCTTCTGCTTCTCTGTGCGACTTCGTGCATTCTCCAGGACGTTTTTGGCCTGGGCACGTCTTGCTCAACCCCGCTAGGTGGCGGTACTGCACCACCGACTGACGCATATTGGCTTGAAACCATTCAACACCGGGGAACGTCTCCGTTCAATTCCAACTCATCCTACCAGGTCTTCCGCAATGTCAGGGCCTTTGGGGCCAGAGGTGATGGAGTCACTGACGATACGGCTGCGATCAAGTGAGTTGTAGAAAATAGTGTGATAGATTTCAGTGACGTCAACGTTCGCAGTTTGGCCATGTCCTCTGGAGGTCGATGTGGGGGGGACTCCTGTGTGTCGTCAACGTACGGAATCGCTTTTCACCCATGGCATGTGACTAAGAAAACCTGTAGTCTTTCTCCAGCAGTCGTGTATTTCCCTCGAGGGTGATTTCTTATTTGATTCGCTTGTGCGGCCGGGCTGATGCAGAGTCACCAGCACCTATTTGGTCTCAACGCCCGTCGAGACCTACTATTACACCCAATTGATCGGAGATGCCAGGAATCCGCCGACTCTTCTTGCCAGTGCAAACTTTACCGGCATTGCAGTCATTGGTCGGTCCTCTCGGATCTCAGCAAGGAATCGTATTTGACGCAAAACAGATAGTGACCCTTACATTCCAAATGGTGGGGGTGCCGAGTGGTTTTCCGATACAGACAACTTGTATGAACGGCCGATTACCTTTCGTCATTTGCGAGCTGAGATTCGCCTTAATGTAGCTTCCGCTCGGTGCGGAACCTGATCATCGACTTGAGGAATGTTCCGTTAGGGAGGACGGCAACTGGATTGCACTGGCAGGTGGCTCAGGCGACGTCGTTGATCAATGTGGTGGTCGAGATGTCTACTGCTAGTGGCACCGACCATAGAGGTATGCAGCAAGACTGTACTTTGTCAGATGAACCTGATATATGGTTGTTCTGTTTCATGGCAGGTATCTTTATGGAGAATGGGAGGTGGGCTATTGGTCATACTGTTGGAATGTTTGGCTGCTTGTACTCACCCACCTTCTTCTTTCTCCCCAGTGGCGGAGTTATTGGAGGTACGTGGCTATAATAATGTGCGATGTGAGGACTCATGCCTCGGTAGACATTGTTTTCAATGGAGGTGACTTACGACCCTCAAGAGTTTAACAGAGGATTGAACAACCATCCAGGAAACATTGGAGCCGAGGTTGGCAACCAACAGTTCACGATTCGTAACATCACAGTTAACAATGCCAACACTGGTGAGTGATGGTCGCGGTGTGCGTGGACTGAGGCTCAAGTGGGGACTTGTAAGCCATATCTGGTATCTGGAACTGGGGTGCGTTGTCTTTACTGTCGACCACCAAGACCTTTCTCTGAAGTCTTTCTCAGGATTCACGTTTCAAGGCGTTACGATCAACAATTGTGAAGTAGGAAGAGATGGGTCATGTGCATTTCAACGAGCGACGCTGCTGATCATCGTTCACAGGTCGGCTTCCATCTGTCTGTTGGTGGAACCACGCAGTCAAACCAGGTAAGATGGCTCTTCCAACACCTTGACACCGTGATTCACTAGGCTGCTTTAGGGTGTTGGTTCTGAAGCTATCATTGACGCGGTCGTCACCAACACACCCATATTCGTTCAGTCCTCTGTCGCGAGCAACGGCACACTTCCGTACTCCCTAGTGCTCAACAACATCCATTTAACGAATGTTCCCACTGCAGTTGGCACTGCCAGTGGGACTACCATTCTCGCAGGAGGCACCACAAATATTGCTTCCTGGGCCCAAGGAAACGTGTACTCTGGGACTGGGGGCCAGAGGACCTGGGTACAGGGTAGTATTCCCTCGCCCACCAAGCCCTCGGTGCTCCTGGATGGTTCAGGACGAATTTTTGGAAGGACGCATCCCCAGTACGCAGACTACGCAACGAGTCAGTTTGTCAGCGTCAAGAGCCAGGGAGCGAGGGGCGACGGCAGAACTGATGATACTGATGCGATTCGGAGCGTCTTCAACGAGGCACGGTCTACTTGTACGGTAACACGATAATCACTAATCCGTCTCCTTCGTTTCACAGTACGCTGGATGCAAGATCATTTTCTTCGATGCGGGTGTATACTATGTCACGAACACGATCACCATCCCTGCAGGTACTCAGGTTGTTGGAGAAGCGTGGTCTGTCATCCTTGGCGGCGGCAGCAACTTCCAATCACAGACGAACCCACGCGTTGTCGTGCAAGCAGGCGCGGCTGGGTCGGAGGGTGTTCTGGAAATCAGTGACATTCTCTTCTCGACAGCTGGCCCAAGTGAGTAGATGCTATTGCCATCTGTTCGTCATTAAGATCTTGGTGCATTGTAGCGCCTGGGGCGATCCTACTTGAGTGGAACGTGCATGACCCGTCTGGTCAACAAGGTGCTGCTGGCCTATGGGATACCCATATTCGGTAAGTTTTTTTTTGGGAGCCACAAGGAACTTGCTCATACCCACCGCTAACAGGCTTGGAGGAGGTCGGTACTGTAGCGGCTTGGCATATAGCATTGACTGACAGGGCACGTGCAGCGGAAGGTACGAATATGCAAGACGGAGAGTGTCCAGTTGGTTCCGAGAACACTAGATGCCAGGCTGCCTTCCTGGGTATTCACCTGACTTCCGGATCTAGCGCGTACTTTGAGGTTTGCGGTCTCGATCGATTTGATTCCCCGTATGTCGTATACTAAACAAGCAAATATCCAGGGGACATGGGTCTGGACGGCAGACCATGATCTGGACGCAAGCAACTCTACTCGAACTTCGATCTTTACTGGTCGTGGTATCCTTTCGGAGTCTGCAGGGCCTGTCTGGTTGATTGGGACTTGTGAGTAGATCTGAACCTTTTGATTCCTGTTTTTGATCATGAACTGGCCGTAGCTTGTAAGTTTTCAGATCTGTTGCCATTCAGATGCGGATTCGGTAGTAACCCATTGCAGCGGAGCATGCGGCTCTGTACCAGTATAACTTGGCAAGCGCTCACAACCACTATATTGGACTTGCTCAAACAGAGACTGCGAGTGGTCTCCCGGTGCCTCTGGATCGCAGCTGACGTTATTCCGAACGACAGCCATATTATCAACCTGTCCCTTCTGCCCCAGCACCATTTAGTTCCTTGTCCACATATCATGATCCCACACTTCCTAGCGGCGTCAACATGTCGTGGGCTATGTACGTGCAGTCGTCATCCGACATCCTCTTGTTCGGTGAGCAGTGCAACTGGACGTAATCTTGGTTGCTTTCGTCTCATGCCCTTGCATAGGTGGTGGATTTTATAGCTTTTTCCAGGTACATGTCGGGTCGTGTGCGCAAATGATTGGTGGTTCACCTATTCGTCAATATAGAATTACGGCCAGACCTGCCTGAACACGAGTTCATCTTGTCAAGCACAAATCTTCAACATTGACTCTGCGTCGACGGCGAATGTCTATGGCGTTTCTACAGTCGGTTCGCGGTACCAACTGAGCGTGGATGGACACGGAGTGATACTTGCAAGCGAGAACGAGGATGGGTTCCAAAGCACGTTCACGGCCTGGAGTCGATGAGGATGGTTTACGAAAGTCATTGAAGAAGGGAGCCGGGTAGCGTTGTTGCGGGCATCTCCACACCGTGCGATCCATCTTTTCTTTGTATTTTATTTCCGTCCGAACCCTTTATCTCCATCTTCATATCCGCCTCTTGTCTGGCAAAGTTGATGAGCTTCTGAGCGTTGGGTCCTGGTAATCCTACGTATCTGCTGGTGGCTTGTGACGGTCGTCGTTTGACTGCAGTACTGCCTCGGCGCCCCTCTGGTGTTGGAATATCTTTTGTTTTGTTTTTTTTTGTTTTTGCCAGGTAATTTATTTTACATACAGACTTACCCGCGTGAGAGTTTGTGACAACGAAAGTATCTCTCCAGGGCTTCTTGTCGCAGACGCGTCCACTCATCATCGTCAAGGGCGACGCCGACGACCTCAGCTGTGTCGACAATCAGCGCCTTCGCCATCCGTTCCGCTCATCCAAACCACGACCAGTCACGATCGAACGCACTTTTGCCAGCATGGCAGCGACGAATGGGAACGGCTCAGCGCCGCCCTTGACGAGCTCCACCTCCAACGGCGTGCCCCCCCACGACAGCCCTGTAGATGCTCCTCCGCCATTCGACGTGTCCGTCTTTCGCTCGTACCTCCTCTCACTTTTGCCTCCGGTGCTCGGCGCGTACCCGGAAGAACTCATGTCTCTTTTCGATGATGAATTTGAGGAGAAGGTGTCACGGTTTGCAGCAGAAGGCGGGGGGGTCATATATGTCGTCAAAGTCAAGGAGGAGACGGAGGGTGAGCTGAATGCTCGAATCTGACCCGAACAGACCTGACATACACAGCAGAGGACGTCCCTCCGAGATTCTACTATCAACTCAACTCGCAGCTTACCTACTCTCCATCAAATCTCACCTCCCTCGCCCTCATCAAGCGCGGTCCATCCTTAGACCCGCTCACGCCTCTGGCTGCCCAACTACATATACTGAACCTGTTTGGGGGAGAAGAGACACCATATGAGAGTCTGCATGCCGTAGTGAGTTGTGGCGTGAAGCCATGGTTTGATGCATTTGTCGGGACCCGTGGTGCTGGCAAGGACGGTGGCGACACCAAAATGGGTAAGTAGTGCCTATGGAAGCAACTCTCACTGAGTTCATATGCATGTAGGAATACCCATGACGAAAAAGAAGTTCGCGGAGCTCGAGCTATCGCTTCTGCATCTTCAACAGAACGTTGAGATACCCGAAACGCATCTCATCATCCATCCCGTCATCCAGCGGGCTGTCGAACAAGTCTGGTGGTTTTACTAGACGCGTGAATTGTGACTAATTCACATTCAAGGCCCAGGGAATGGGTCAAAGACCCAATATTTCGCACATACCTGCAAAGCTTCTCAACGACAGCTCCTTCCTCAATACCCTACACAGTCACGTGAACTCGTGGATCAAATCTATACAAGCGGTCACTAAGCTCACTCGCGATGTGTCTTCCGGTACCGCGTCACAAGAGATCAACTTCTGGCTGAGCTTGGAGAGGGCGTTGGAGGGAATCGAGGCTCAACTACGAACCGAAGAAGTGAATATGGTCATGGAGTGCTTAAGAAACGCAAAACGGTTCCATGCAACGGTCAGTTTCATTGCAGACACTGGTTTGAATAGTTCTACGGACCTTGGTAAGCACTTGATAAACATTTTTCTGTAAAATGTACCTCATCGGCACATCAATCAGTCCACAAGTACAACCAGTTGATGAAAGACTTTCCACTGAACGAGCTTCTATCGGCCACGGACCTCGACAAGATCCAAGAGTCGCTTCTATTGATTTTTGGGCATATTAACCGCAAGCTTAAACTCTCGCCCTACCCAATCCGACGTGCCCTCCCCCTTGTGGAAGCCATCTCTCGAGATTTTAACGACCAGTTACTTCGTGTACTGACATCACATCGACTACCATATACGCCATACGAGACGTTCGACCGACTATTATCACAAACGATGAACATATTCCGCACATGGGACGACCTCATCAAGGAATTTACAAACGTCGCTCGTGAAGTTACGCGGAGACGCTCGGAAAAGTTCATTCCGATCAAGGTAGCTCCCGCACACGCCAAGTTACAAGAACGGACGAGATATTTAAAAGACTGGAGGAAGCAGCATGAGCAGCTCGCAGTCATGACGGGTCCGACCAAGGGGTTGGGAAGTGTTACCAAAGAAGTGGGAGGAATGGATATGGAGGAGGAGGTGAAGGAAGCATACGAAATAGTCAAGCGGATTGACGTCCTGGATGTCTCTGTCGGTGAGTCACTCTTTCCGTCGTTGAGATGAGTGTGCAGCATTTATGTGTCGTACAGAGGGTACCGAAATTTGGGTCGCTGCTGAAAATGCGTACAACGAACGTGTGGCAAGGGTGGAGAACCAAATTATTGCCAGGCTGCGCGATAGGCTAGGCACTGCACGTAACGCGAACGAAATGTTCAGAGTGTTCTCCAAATTCAATGCTTTGTTCGTTCGCCCCAAGGTAAGCCCCGTTAGATCACGCCTTTGTGTGTGAAATGGCTTTCCTTCCCTAGATTCGAGGTGCCATCCAAGAGTATCAAACACAACTTATTGACTCTGTTAAAGAGGACATCAAACGTCTACACGACAAGGTAAATCTCGACTTTCTTACGCACGAACCGTCATTGACCTCTTTTCCAGTTCAAAACGCAGTACCGGTTCTCGGAAGCATTCCACATGTCTCAAATGCGTGATCTTCCTCCAATAGCTGGGGCGATCATTTGGGCTCGGCAAATTGAACGTCAACTCTTGACTTATATGAAACGTGTAGAGGATGTCCTCGGGAAAGGATGGGAACTCTACGCAGAGGGCCAAAAGCTTCAATCCGAATCGACGGCTTTCCGTAAGAAACTTGATACGCGGCCCGTCTTCGAGGCTTGGCTACAAGATATCAATCGACGGGACATGGCCGTCAACGGACGTCTATTCGAGATTGTACGATTGCGTGGTGGAGGGTTTCAACTCGCGGTCAACTTTGACCCTCAAACGATCACCCTGTTCAAGGAGGTTCGCAACCTGCTTTGGCTCAACTTCCAGGTTCCACATATGATCACAAATATGGCAAAGGACGCCAAGAGGGTTTATCCCCATGCAGTTTCACTCATGGAAACTGTCAGGACATATGGTCAGACGTTGGATTTGGTGGAGCACAACCAAGGGATCGAGTGGCTCGTCGCTGAGTACCGCAACGAAGCCCAAAGGATGGTTGGAAAGGGTATGTTCTCCACTCTGCTACCCTGGGGCACCCGCAAGACCAAAGTTCTTCAGGCATGGGCATACGGTGGGATTACTTCGTGAACCAATATGATACAGCCCGTTTCGTATCGGGCGCGGATGGGCGAGATAACAGACATATTCAATTCGTTCGCGAGTTCGCCAGCGTGGTGTCGGTATTGCAAGACAAGACGAACAATGTGATTGATTTATACCGGGATATCCTTCGTGCGGTGGAAGACCTGGCGACGTGTACGTATACGCACGAGGCCTTCTCGGAGCTGTTGAGCAAGATTCAGGCCGCAGTAAGAGTTTTTTTTACCTCCGCCAAGATGTTGACATATTGACACTAGTTGTTCTCTTTCCGTCGCTCAGATCGATCGTTTAAACTTGGAAGGTTATGCTAATCTAGAACACTGGGTAGCTGAACTGGACAAGCGAATAGAGGGCATACTACTGCAGCGTCTAACGCATATTATCCAAGTCTGGTGCTCCGAGTTTGACCGAACAGACGACGGAGACACACGTCGTGATCCATTGCCTCTGCGTGACATGGCTAATAAACGACGAGGTGGAAAAGGTGTTCGCGAAGAAAAGGTTAGTGGTATTTGTCATTCCTTGCAACGCATCCCTGATGAATTCACCGTAGATGTTGGAAGGAAACATGACCGTGAAGCCTATCGTGCACGAGATTCGGATACAGAACCAAGTCATCTTCCTTGACCCTCCAATAGAATATGCGCGTTCGACGTGGATCAGACAGCTGCACGACTGGCTCGGTAAACATATCTTGCACCAGCTGTGTTGACAGTACTAACCAACGTGTAGGCATCATCTGCAGGTTACGTCGTATCCAAAGCTCGAGATACGAGATCGGTCTGCAGATGCAACGGAATCTCGGCTCTGAAATAACGTACACGTCTCTCGTGAGTGGGCTGTTTTCACCCCGTTTATGAGTTCCCCCTGACATTGACACTTGCACAGCTAACTCACTTTTCTGACAATACTTTAGAGCGGCCGTTTGCTCTCATCGAACTCAAGGTCCAACAACTGAAAGACTATGTTGCCAAATGGCTGCAATTCCAGTCGCTCTGGGACCTTGAAGCCGAATACGTCTTCAACCGACTCGGGGACTCGCTCGCACACTGGCAACAATTGCTCACTGAAATCAAGAAGGCGCGATCGACGTTCGACACATCGGAAACGCAGCGCACTTTCGGTGTTTGCGTCGTTGATTACGAACAGGTGCAGGCGCGGGTGAACGCCAAGTACGACTCATGGCAGAGGGACATTTTGAGCCGCTTCGGCGTCAAGTTGGGTAACGCCATGAAGGAGATGCATGCGTCAATCTTGAAGGCGAGGAACGAGCTCGAACACCATTCGATTGAGGGGCTGGTCGGTGGTGGACCTAGGCGGTTCTAAGGGGGAGACATGACGCCTCGGTGCGTCGCGCCCGAGTGGCTTTGCCTTTTCTTTGGTTCCCCTCGCCTTGTCCGACCTGGCGGCCATTGACACTTGTATTCTCATTCTCATTCTCATTCTTTCTTTTATCTATACCCACTCTGGATCCGGATCTAGGTCGCATCCCGCCATTCGTTTAGGCGAGGTCGAGAGATCTCGCTCGTTT
>JBBPLS010000426.1:0-18597 GCA_038089895.1 Boletellus ananas | reverse complement strand
CATAAATATTTTACCGTCGCTTAGCCCTTAGTACATGCTTTCATTGATACACCAACACTTTGTTTATATGTGTTTGTCCCCCAGAGTTATTCAATGAACAATCAAAAAGTGCAAAACATTGGGACAAATTTGTGAGTCACTGTAGGTATTGAGCAACATTAGATTCTGCTTGAGCATACAACAAGTGCTTGCACCTCCAGTACCTCCTTCTGATGAGTCCACTCTAGTGGCTCACCTTTATGCATCTGTTTCTGACAACCTTCCAGACTTCAGTCCATCCTCTTTCAACTTGCCTCCTCCACCTTTCCTATCTCCTCCTAGTATTCCCTTCATCAACACTGCAGCATACACTCATGCTTGCAAGCTCAAAGGATCTACCCAGTTCATTCTCTATTTCTCACAAAAGGAAATGTAAATGAGTATAGTATAGATGTGACATATATGTGGTATATGTCAAGAGATGGGCCATTCTCCAATGGCAATGCTTGTCATCCATTGGGAGTTGCTAGCATGCTACAATGGACACATCCTGTTTGCTCTGTGACAGGGGTCAGTGTTACGCGAACGTGTTGAATCTAACTGTTGAGCGCACACTCTACTAGTGGTGTGAGACTATCAAGGAAGAGGGTTCTCACTATCCTTTTGACAGGACTTGTGGACAGCAAGAAACTACGCGTAGATTGCGCAGAACTAACTGGCGAGAGTACAAGTACAGGGCACGTATAAATACCCAGACAGAGCTGTACACGCTTTAGGGCTAACGTGAGATACCTGGTGTGAAAATGGGAAGACGCGTAACCGCAAACAAATGCAGCACGGAGGAGTAAGTGTCCGATTGATAAGAGGAAGTGACGGTATACCAAAAGTGGAAGGTGTAAGTCGCGCCGCGCCTTGAACAGAACGTGAGAAAGTTAAGTGGCCCGGTTGCGAACCGAAACATCGGAGAGATTAAAGGAATGACTTATCCGGCTGTGGAGTGAGATAGAAAGCCGGGTATGAGCGGTCGTCTAGCCAGGGGCTGTCCGATCCTGGAATGTGGTAGAATTGAGAAGAGAAATTGAGCGCATAATTGAAAGGAAGAAAGTAAGACTCGTCAGGCTGGTACTCCTCATTTGTAACAGTCAGTTGCTTGTCCAAGTACATTGCATGAGCTGTAGTCCCTGATGGTGAGGAGTAGGTGATGATGATGCATGTGGTGAGTGCACTGCCTAGATGATAAGAGGGAGCTGATGGCTCACAGGAGGATGAAGCACCAACAGGCAGACACAGAAAGGATTGTTAGATGTCAGGATGAGCTTGCACATAAGGTGGTAGCACCAGGGCATGGTGATGGAAGTGGACAAGGAAGGGACCACTGGCCCAACACAAGTCCCATAGGAGATAGTATCCAAGTGGTAGTGCCAGTATGACCAGTCTTCACTGTGAGTGACTGTGATGGACAATGTGCCCTGCCCAGATCCTGTCAAGGTAGATGAAGTAGATGTCTGCTGATACACACTGCTCTTCAGGGACATTTCCTGTTGTAAAAGGCAAGAAAGGTTCAAGGCCAGACTTGTGGATACATTCCAGGCCTTGGGCAATGTGGTAAGGATACATGCAGTATTAGCTGTGGAAAATAGAGAGAGACTGAGTGCCAGGGGGTCATAGGGAGCCAAAGCTGGATATGCTCCTTGCTGGGAGAACAAGGTCACAAGGATCTGGGAAGAAAGTTGCCAGGTCAATGTTACATTTGGTGTGGATAGTGTTGAACATAGACTTGTGAGCCTGTTGATGGTTCAATGGTTCAAGGGAAACTGCAAGGACAAAGAGTTGCTTAGCAGATCTAAGGTTAACCACACTAGGGCAATGGTTGCTAGGTGGGTTTGAGAGTGTGAGTACTGGCCAAGGAGCAAGGCTCACTTGGTGGATCCAAGGGTTCAAGGAATTGAGGCTAGATTCAAGTAAGACTAGCTTGGGAATACATGGCCTAAGTACTCAGGTTTATATACTAGAGGAAAGTGTCTACAGACCAAGCTGTGCTAGGATCTTGTTGAAGATAAGGAGTCATAGGAAATAAGTCAATGAAAAGAAGAAGTGAAGAATGTATAATTGAGATGAGTCAATAGGAAGAAAAGGAAGACAGTTTGATGGAAGAGAAGTCTCATGTGTAAGACATGATGACTCAATGAGAAACAGCATCCATTCAGTGCACAACATGATCAGGTGATGAGGTAGAGATAAAGAGTGAGAAGAAGAATAAAGTGAATTGTAACACTACCCCCTTTTTATCTCTGTCAAAGAAACCTCCTGGTTTCAGCTGAATGTTTGAGATCCTGATGGATGTCGTCCTTGGTCATGGGGAGAGTAAGGGAAAGTTCCAAGCCATTATAGGTAAAGGGGCCATGGAGGGTTGTAGTATTCCCAAGTCTCATGCATGTTAAGGAATGCAAAAATACCTCCTAGGTCATGGTAGGTAGCATTCAAGGACAATCCATTGTCATTTGTTTCCTGTGTGAGTAAGAGGAGACAGAGAGTGGGGAAGTCTGGGTAGCCCAAAGGACATGTTTCCTTGTTGATGGCAAAACCCATATTTTGAGGATGGTGTGGTAAGGGTCCATGGGACTGAGGCAGGGTGGCTCAGCAGGTTCTGGAGATGGAGAAGGAGAGAAATGTTCAATGTAGGGATGGAAATCTAGGACATGTCCAGGGGAGAAGGCTTGAGACAAAGGCTTGTCTGTGGGGATCCAAAGGTCAGGGGTAGAAAAAGAAGGGGAAAGTTGATAAGGCAGTGGCAGTGGATGCTGGATAGCTTTGGAAACAAGGCAATGAGAGGGATGATGATAGGGATGAGGACAAAGAGGAGGAGATGGGGTACTCCATTGTGAAGAATTTGGGGATGAGTCCAGTAACAAGTCATGTGGGGGTCCCATGCAATTGGCAATAGTATGACTAGGTGTGGTGATGGAACATCCTAGACAAGTGTACCTTTTGCAATGTAACTTGTTGTGACTGAGGTGATGGCAATAGAGGCATGCCTGCCAGTACTGGAGATGGGATTCAGAAAGGGGTTTGTCTTCCTAGGAGGTTGCTACCTCCTCAGAGGTCATTGATGAGGTCAGAAATCAAGGGAAGGGGATAGGCATCTCAAATAGTATGTTGTTGAGGTACCTGTTTCGCAGTATTATCTTTCTTTCCATAATTCATCCTTGTCGCTCCCCTGTCTTCAGCATATTCTTCTACAAATACATTCACTTTATTATTGTCACAAGCAGTTCCTGTGTGAGTGTTATACCACTTTAGTCTTCTCTTATCTTCTTCTTCTTCACTTAACTTCTTTGCAGCAATGATTGTCAATTGTCATCATTGCTTATGCTTCCTCTGATTTCCATTGCATTCCATGTTGTTCCACACTTACACGTCCTTTTGCACTGCTTGGTCTGTGTACTATACCTTTCATTATATAAACCTTCACCTACCACCTTGTACTCTATTCTCAATCTGCACAATCTATATGTACTCTTGAGTCCCCTCAGTCCCTTTTTGGCCTCCTCAGGCATCTTAGTCCTTCATCGCCCTCTTTGGGCCTCTAGTCTCTAGTCTGTTCTTCCAAACGTATAGTCCTCATCCCTTCAGGCTGAGTAGTACCTCTTCATGAGTGTCCTGCCTGTTGGTCTTTAGTCTCAGTCACTTGAGGTATGCCCTGTGTAACAACTTTGAGGGATGAATCTTGCTTGCTTTAGATTTTCATCAATGAAGTCATCAGCTGCTTGTTGTTCTGCAGAGGAAAGAGGGTAGAGTTTCCTTATTTTAGGGATGAAGGATTCTTTCAGATTGATGGTGTGGTCATAGGGCTGTGAGGGGGGTATGTGATCTATGGCTTCCTTGCTGAAGACTTTAGCAAATTCAGCATAGGTAGGGGGAAGAATTTTCTTAGGTTTGGCTGCTTCAGCTTGCATGGCCAATTTGGTGGAAAGGGTAAGCTTTTGAACATATTCAATAAGTGAGGGGTTGGTGATCCGAGATCCATAGTGTTGGACTCAATTGAGATGATAGAGACCAAGTCCTCAGACAATATAGTTGTCAGAATCCTTGGTTTTGTTGTACTTGTGAAAGCCTAAGAGTTCTGTAACATCTAAGGCAGTTTCTTTTTGTGGGTTAATCAATGGTGGAAGAAAAGATGGGGTATGTGTGGTTCTTTTGACAAAAGAGGATCAAGCATTTCAGTGTGATTTCATTAAGAGAATGGATTTATCTTGGTCTGGAGGAATCAAGACTCGTCCTGCCTTCCAATCAATTGTAGGATTAGTGGCTTTTAGCCATGGGTATCCAAGGATAGCATTTTCTTGTCCTCTGTTGAAGACATAGAAGGCAATGCTTTGAGTGATGCCTCTTATCTGGGTGTAGAGTACTGTCTGATACTTGCAAGTAGTATTGGTGGACATGTTAGTGTTTCAGATAGAGAAAGGGTATTCTAGGGGAGTAATTGGGATGTTATTTCATTTGACAAAGTCCCAGTCAACACAATTGATCTGGGCTTTAGAGTTGAGGATGGTGGTTATTTCAATGGTTTTCATAGTGAGGGGGGAAACAATGAATTTTAGCATGAGATACAGGGAGTTTCATTTGGTTTTGGGTACACTATGTATTGTAGTGGAGGGGGCCAACATTGAGGTGGGTCTCCATTCTAAAAATCCTAAGAGAAAGCTTCATATCCCAACTTCCTGATGGTGGCATCATGTTCTTCATCAACTTCCTCCACCAAAGCAGAGCTTTCTACTATGACCACTTTCTTGGTGCAGAAGGGGTTGTTGGGGTAAGGGATGGGGGTGTTGTTGGTCTTAGGGCATTCCTGGGCCATATGTCCTTTCTGACAGCATCAGAAACAATGCTCTTCTTTTCTAGATTACTCCTGTTCTTTGGGAGTGAGTTTAGTGAGGTGGTCTACCTTCATAGCATTAGGGTCATGGGCAGGGGTGGTCTTTGGGGTGGTAGTGGGTTGGAAAACTGCTTGGATGCAGGTGGAGTGTTGTTTGGCTACTGTGGCAGCAAAATATTTCTGGGAAAGGAACTGGTCAATGCACTTGTACCAGTCTTCTGGGGTAGTGGGAATGGTGTCAAGGCTGTTGGGAATGTGCAATCTGTGCATTGCAGTAAGACCTAGGGCAAAGTGTAAGACCCGATGGCAAAGCATCCCATTGGAGTCATCCCTCCATAGTGCTGGTCTAACCCCCCAAGCACTGACACTGTTACACAGGGCATACCTCAAGTGGTCGAGACTAAGTTCCAATGGGCAAGACACTCACGAAGAGGTACAACTCAGCCCAAGAGACAAGGGACTATATGTTCAAGAGAACAGACTAAGACTTGAGAGGCCTGAAGGGTGACGAAGGACTAAGATGCCCGAGGAGGCCTGAGGGACTAGGTGGACTCAAGAGTACATGTGTATTGCACAGATCAAGAATAGAGATACAAAGCAAAGAACTAAAGGTTTATATATGTGAAGAAAAGGTGCACAGACCAAGCAGTGTGAAGAGGATGCGTAAGCATAGAATCATTGTAGAATGTGATGGAAATCGGAAGGTAAGTAAGCAACGATGATGATTGTTGCTGTAGAAGACTAAGCAATAATGACAAACAAAAGGAAAGGAATTAAAGAGGTATAACGCTCACATGGGAACCACTTGTGACGATAGCGAAATGAATGTAATCATAGAAGAATATGCCAAAGACTGGAGAGTGGCAAGGACAAAGTAAAGAAAGAAAGAAGATACCACGATAGAACGAGGGAAATTGTAATATTACCCCCTTCATATGCTTGAGCTCCAGGCTCAAAGATCTCAATGTCCATCAACCGACAAAGATGGTCCAGCGTGGAGCGCAGTGGCTTGTTCTACAGTGAAATGTTCAAATGGACAATTGTTGACAACATGACCAACCTCATTGCAGCGAGTGCATGCTCTTCTGGGACAGAAGCGGGGTCCATGGCCCCAGCGCTGGCAAAATGAGCAGCGGGTAGTAAGGCAACAGCGAGCGGGATGACTAGGTGTGAGGACATGACAGGAAGGGCAACAGTATTCAGGGCAATTGTCTCGATAGTGACCCAGCAGGTTACAGTGGTAACAGTGGGTGGATAGAGTGGCTGGGGGCCATATGAAGGGAGACTCAATGGTTTGGGTAGCTGAGGAGAGAACCTGTTGCCCATTAGGGAGGCAGATGAACTAGAGATTGGCTCTGTTGCGGGCGAGGATGGTCTGGTCTATGTGGTAGTCGTCAGATGGAGGCAATGGAGATGGAGGAGATGGCAGAGCAGTATTGGAGATGTGAGCAAAAAGAGAGGGGGGAGAAGACGGAGGAGGAACAGCTAAAGGAGGAGGGGATCGAGGCATAGCTGCAAGAAGGGAATGGTATTGATCACGAGCGTCCATAGGCAAAGAGAGGAAGACGTTTCTGAAGATAGGGTAGACTAGAGAGGGTTCAAGTTGTTCAATGAAAACATGAAAGCTGTGAAGATGAAGAAGGGTAAGGACACGTTCTGGAATATGGTTGATCAAAAGGCAAAGGGGAAGGCCAAAGTTTGTGGGTAAATCGGAAGGGGTAGATTGAAAATGGAAACGTTGGGATGAAGAGGCATCAAAAAAGAGGCGTACTAGCTCTTGAGAGATCTCATCCTCTAGGAACAGAGGGTCACTTTCAATGGCGTGGATGAGGGCAGGAGTGGTGAGGATGCCAGCGTAGAGTGTGGAAATAGAAGAAGCAGGAAGAAACATAGGCTGAACAGGACATGAGCGTAAAGGCGATGAAATGAAGATAACGGATTGTGAGGGAGAGGAGGTGGGCGACTGGGGTGAAGACATTGTATACATATTTGAAAAGGAGAAGAAAGGCTATGAGGAAAATGGTCAAGTGGAGGAAGGTGAGGGACATCGTTCTATTGTAGTTTATGAGTCTTTTTATATCTAGAGAGGATGGTCTGTGCGTGATGGAGATTACTTTCGGGTTCCCATGTGTTTTCGGATGCTGAATAACCTTTCCATGCAGTCAGGTACTGATAATGGCCAGGGGAGCCCTTGTGTGAGAGAATGCCATCCACTTCGTACTCTTCTTTGCTGTCAATGACGTTAGGTGGTGGAGTGGGAAAAGAAGGTCCATGTGCTTCAGTAGAGTGATGTGGCAAAAGAAGTGTGGCATGGAAGACATTGTGTATTTTCCATGATAGTGGGAGGCAGAGGCAGTAAGTGAGTGGAGATAGAACCTGGGAAATCTCAAAGGGTCCGAGGCATTTCAGAGCAAGTTTTCTGGAAGGATAGGGGATGCGGAGATTAGTTGCTTCTAGCCAAACCTTATCTCCGACTTTCCAGGGGGAAAATTTCCGTGTGACGTGTTGGGCCATTAGTCATTGGGCCGATTCATGGGCCGCGAGGGCTTCCTTTCAAGATTCTTCCAGGTGGGAGAGGCGATTGGTGAGGGTGGGAATGAATGTGGTTTCTAAAGGGGGATAGGCACGAGGTTTGTAACCAAGCATGAGGGAGAAGGGGGACGTTTTGGTGGATGAGTGGGGGGAAGAGTTGTGCTGAAATTCTGCAGTGGTGATGAATGATGACCAAGTATTTGGTTGATTGGTGCAGAAGATGCATAGGTACGTTTCAATCTCCTGGTTAACTTGTTCCATCTGTCCGTCTGTCTGTGGGTGGTAAGCAGTGGAGAGGCAGACGTCATAATGGAGGAGGCAGGCAAGTTCTTGAGCGAAGGCGGAGGCGAACTGTGGACCACGATTAGAGATAATGGAATCGTGGAGACCAAACCTTTTGAACACGTGATTGAAAAAGAGGAGGGCAACTCCAGCAGCATCGATGGTTTTGAGACAAGGGATTAGAATTACCCCCTTCATAAGGCCGTGGTCGACCACGACCAGCAAAGAATCAAACCCAGAGGAGAGGGGAAGATCAGTGATGAGATCCATGGATAACTGGCGGAAAGGGAGCGTGGTAGATGAAGGGATCAGGGTGAGCAGGGGGGTGGTGGGATGAGTATTGATTTTTGATTGTTGACAAAGGGCGCATCCTGCAATGAAATTCTTGACAAAGGTAGAGAGGCCAGGCCACCAGAAGTTGCGTTCGAGGAGGGTTTTAGTATGGAAGAAACCCATATGGCCGGTGGTGGGGGACGAATGAAGGGCATGCAGGAGGGTGGAATGAGAGGCAGGGGGAACATACATGCGATGACAATAGTAGAGATGGCCATTATTGAAGGACCAATCGGAGAGGGTGGGGAAAAGGGGGGATCCTTCTTGGAGTCCCTGGAGTGTGTGAAGGACGAGGGGATCAGAGGAGGTTGAAGAACAAATGGATTTGGCGAGGGAGAGGTCGAAGGCTTGAATAATCTGGGGGTTGGGGAGGATAGGAGTGGAGGCGTTGTCGAGGGTAGTATTGACTGAGTCTTTCTGGGAGAGGGCGTCCACTGGGGCCATGCGAGTGCCAGGGGTGACTTGCCAGATGAGGTCAAAGTCTTGGAGAAAGAGGGACCAGTGGGCCTGATGATGGGAAAGTTTGCGAGGGTCTTTGAGGTAGGAGAGATTCTTGTGATCAGTGAGGATGGTGACGGGGTGAGCAGTGCCGAGGAGATATTGTCACCATTCTTGGAGAGCGAGAATGACTGCAAGGAGTTCCTGATCGTAAATGTCATAGTTCCGCTCAGCAGGGGAAAAGGTCTTGGAGAAGTAAGCACAGGGGTGGAAATCACCATTGGAGTTGGTTTGGAGGAGAACTGCCCCAACGGTGAGGAGGGATGCGTTGGTCATGATGGAGAACGACTTCGAGACATCGGGGAAGGCAAGGACAGGTGATGAGGAAAACCATTTCTTGAGGATGTCAAAGGCTCGCTGTTGGAGGGGGGTCCATTGCCAGGGCTCATTCTTGCATGTAAGGAGAGTGAGGGGGGCGACCAGATCAGAGAATCCGGGAATAAACTTGCAATAAAAGTTTGCAAAACCCAGGAAAGAATGGATACCTTTGACTGAGGTGGGGGGTTCCCAGGTGTTGATGGCCCTGAGCTTGGTGGGATCCATCTCAATGCGTCCCTGTCCAATGATGAGACTGAGGTATTCCATTTGGGGAACGTCAAAGAAACACTTGGAAATTTTGAGGGAGAGACCATGTTCTCGGAGACGAAGGAGGACTCATTTGGTGTGGGTATGATGGAGTTCTAAATCGTCCTTTGTGTGAATGCTGATGTCATCCATGTAGACCTTTAGCCATCTTTCTGTGATCATGTCGGCAAAGATATGATTCATGAATGCCTGGAATGTCAGGGGTGCATTGTTGAAGCTGAAGAACATGACTGTTGGTTCAAAAAGACCAAGAGGGGTGATGAAGGCAGCTTTCCATTGATCCTCTTCTCGTAAGCAAATGTTGTTGTATCCCCAACGGATGTCAAACTTGGTGAAAAGTGTGGAGTCCTTCATGTCATCTATGAGTTCCAAGATGAGTGGGAGGGGATAGGCGTTGTGGATGGTGTGGGAGTTGAGATATCAGTAATCCTGGCAGGGTTGGAGAGTGCCATCCTTCTTTGATATGAAGAAGAATGGGGACACCTGAGGGGATTTAGATGGGATGATGCGACCAGTTTTGAGGTTCTCCTCAATGAAAGTCCGACAAGCTTCTTGTTCGGCAGGATTAAGAGGGTAGATCTTGGCAATCTTTGGGATGAAGGACGGTTTTAATTCGATGGCGTGGTCAAAGGAACAATGGGGCAGTAGGGTGCTGAACATCTTTTCGAAGAAGACATCAGCAAATTCCTTACACCAAGGAGGAACTTCTTGTTCCTGAGGTTTCTCCTTTTGAGCTAATTCCGCGGACAGAGTAATCTTGCCGAGGTGTTCCGGGTATTGGTCTGTGTTCTCCTCCTTCCAGGGTGGACTCTCACGAAGAGGTACCACAGCATCCTGGAGGGTGAGGGTGTTAGCGGACCAATCGATGAGGGGGTTTTGCTTCTTGAGCCAAGTCATGCCCAAGATAACGTGAGGGGATCCTAAGGAGGTTACAAGGAAAGAAATGGTGTTCAAGATTCCGGGGAAGGAGACGTTGGCGGTGATAGTGTATTTGATAGTTCCTTGGTGGTTACATGTTCCATCAACGTTGTAAGGAGTGAGGGGTTGAGGGAGTCGTCTGATGGCTGAGCAAAGGTGGGGGACTAGAGAGGTATTGATGAAGTTACTGGTGGCACCACAATCGATAAGAGCGGTGGTGTCAACGCTTTGGGATCTCGCTTGTAGGTGGACTGGGAGACGCATGGTTCATTCATTTGATAGTCCTACAAGTACAGTGGAGATATCTAGGGAAGGAGATGTTGCTACTTCTTCCCTTACTGAAAACCCGAAGAGGGTTCTTCCTTGGGAGTGTCGTCGAAGCAAAGCTTAAGGGTTTGTAAAATCTCGCCCTCATCTTTTCCGGAGGAGCAGAGACTGTTGACGTAGGTTTAGAGGGTGGTGGGGGCTTTGACTGGAGGGGGAGTGCTAGGCGGGGTGACTGTGGTGGTGGCTTGGACCTGTTGGGGGGGTCTGGGATGATTGGTGGGAGTGGAGGAGAAGGTGTGGCACTGTTGTGCATTGTGGCCTTTCTTTCTGCAGTGGAGACAGAGGCCCTCTCTGAAGCAATGAGCTCTTTTGGCTGGGGTGAGTTTGGAGATGCGAATAGCGTCTACTTCCTTGGCATTTGGGTCTGGGGCAGAGGAGCAAGGGGAGAGCGACGAGTGGTGTTTGTTGCCTTTGCGAAGGGCGGTGATGCGGGCTTTCTGGGCATGGAAGGTTTTAGCCTTTTCAATCCATTCCTTGATGGTGGTGGGGACAATGGTCATAGAGAGGATCATGATAGCCAGCTGTTGGTCTATCCCAAGGGAGAATATGTCAATGAGGGTGTCATCATCAGACATCCCTGCCTTGGCCGAGAGGTTTTAGAACTCAGTGATGTATCATTGGAATCCGTCATCAATCTCGCCATCAGGGCATTTGAAGGATTTCTGGACAAGCTTGGCAAGCTCGGCACATGTGGTCACTTTGGTGTCAAAGGGATAGAATGTGGATTCGAAGTTTTCGACGAACTTGTCAAAAGTTTTCTCGATGGAAGCGACCTTTGGATCGCTCATGCAGTCAAGCCACATTTCAGAAAAGGAGACTCCTCGTCCCTTGCTCATCTTGTTCAGGGTGGTCATGACTTTGTATTCATCTCTGGAATAGAGCGTGGGTGTTACAAACGAGGAGTACCAGCCTGATGAGTCTTACTTTCTTCCTTTCAATTATGCGCTCAATTTTTCTTCTCGATTCTACCGCATTCCAGGATCAGACAGCCCCTGGCTAGACGACCACTCATACCTGGCTTTCTATCTCACTCCACAGCCGGATGAGTCATTCCTTTAATCTCTCTGATGTTTCGGTTCGCAACCGGGCCACTTAACTTTCTCACGTTCTGTTCAAGGCACGGCGCGACTTACACCTTCCACTTTTGGTATACCATCACTTCCTCTTATCAATCGGACACTTACTCCTCCGTGCCGCATTCGTTCGCGGTTACGTGTCTTCCCAGTTTCACACCAGATATCTCACGTTAGCCCTAAATCGTGTACAGCTCTGTCTGGGTATTTATACGTGCCCTGTACTTGTACTCTCGCCAGTTAGTTCTGCGCAATCTATGCGTAGTTTCTTGCTGTCCACAAGTCCTGTCAAAAGGATAGTGAGAACCCTCTTCCTCAATAGTCTCACACCACTAGTGGAGAGTGCGCTCGACAGTTAGATTCAACGCGTTCGTGTAACAAAAGAACTAACTCGTCCCTCCACCCCTGCTATTCAGCAGAAGGGCGAGCATAAAATCCAACAACGGCCTATCGCGCACCAGAATCCAGTGACGAAGAACACCCCTCTCACGAAGTCGAGTATCGACACATCGAACAACAACCCCCTTCTCCGTCACCCGCCTCCAGAAGAATCTCTGGTCGGCCCCTGCCCAATCCTCTGTTCGGACAAAGGAGAAGACGACCTTCCGTCACTCTGGAGCATATCCAAGCATCTCCCGGACAACTCGCTCCACCTATACTAACCCAAGAACAAGACTACAGATACTCAGACGTGTTCACGGATCCCCCTACACCACCTGTTGAACCCCCACAGATTCATGTCGTCCCAGACCCCGACATCCCCATGCCTCCTACAACTCCCCAGAACGACCCCAATGAGGAGCATAAGGCTGAACGACATGCGGGCCTTCCAGCTGACTTCTCTGGAGACCCGTCAGACGCCTCCAGATGGCTTGCATTCATGGAAGCATACTTCACGATGAACGATCATATCTATGACGACGATGTCTCAAGGATCCTCACCACTCTGAACAAGATGAACAAAGGAAGAGGAGGAGTGTTCGCAGAAAGCTGGTACCCCAAAGCCCCAATCTCGACTTGGGCACTATTCATCGATGACTTCAACAACACCTTCGTCCCTGTGGGAGAAAAGGAAAGAGCTCGTAATGACCTCTATGAGATGAAACAATTGGACTTCCCGGAACCGACCGAAAGCCAACTACCCTCTCACTTGAAGAGAGGAAACTTTGACGCCTACGCCGCTACTTTCGGATTAAAAGTAGGAAAAAGTGGCCTGATCGCAGCCCACGATGACATCTTGATCGACGTCTTACGAAGAGGAGTCGATTCCAAGTTAGCCGACATGATGACTACTTTGGATCCTCAACCAATTAGTTGGGAAAAGTGGTTGAGCGCAGCACAGAGGTTTAACGAAAACCTACTGCACTTACGATGAATCCGCGACCCAAGGAGATTCCTCCCTCTTACTTATGGAGGATCCTCACGCCCCCAAAGGGATCCTAATGCTATGGATATCGATGCCATCCGACTCACCCCTGTAGAGCGAGCAGAGCATATGAAGAACAACAAATGTTTTGTTTGTCACAGGGTCGGGTGCAGGTCAACAAACCATAAAGGAGATCCCAAACCTCGTCAGTTTCCCCAGAAGCAACGAGTTAACGCGGTGGATACCAGCCAAACGGACGCTTTAGGAGAATTCATCCAGAACACAGACCTCCCCCGAGATGAACTCCTTCGTATCTTGAAGCTATGCGCCCCAGAACCTGCGGAACAAGTCCATATGGTACGAACCAGCGACGGGCAGGGTTTTTAAAGAGGAGGGAAGTAGCAATGTCTTCTCCTCCTCATAAGGTCGCTCCTGTATTTGTATCAGGCACCCATTCTCAAGCAATAAAACTCCCCATTCACCTGAACGATCCAGAAGCTACCAAAACCATTGCAACCACCGCCCTGGTAGATAGCAGTGCTACAGGATGTTTTGTCAACAAACATCTTGCACGGGCAAACCAGTGGCACATGACCTGCCTAAACTCCCCTATCCAAGCCCACAACGTAGATGGCACCGAGAACCGAAATGGCATGATCCGCCATTATGTAACATTAACCATAACCCTCGGCAACTTTACCGAAGATCAACGATTCCTGGTCATCGACTGTGGAAATGAAGGGGTCATCTTAGGAATCAATTGGTTATGAGAAGTCAACCCAAATATAGACTGGACCATGGGGACGATTATCATCCCCGACCGACCCAGAGTCAAACAAGGAGACCCCATCGCTCAGAGATACCTCCTGCGATACCTAAGACTGGATCCAGAATTTCGTAACGAGGAGTTGTATCGACAAGCACTACTACACAGAATTGGGAAACTCACCATTTCGACCGAACTCGCCCAACAAACAAAGGGGGAAGAACGACCCCTTCCGACAGAATATCAAGCCTATGCTGATGTGTTTGGCGAACCTAAACCAGGTGAACTCCCTCCACAACGGCCATATGACCATGCCATCGATCTCACCCCTTCTTTCGTACCAAAGGTAGCAAAAATTTATCCGCTCAACCCAAAGGAGAAGCAGGCCTGCAAGGAGTTCGTTGATGAACACCTGAAATCTGGCAAGATTAAACCTTCCAAATCCCCTCAGGCCTCCCCGTTTTTCTTTGTTCAAAAAAAGGATGGAGGACTTAGGCCTTGCCAGGATTACTGGTACCTCAACGAACATACCGTCAAAAACGCTTACCCACTTCCTCTCATCTCGGAACTGATGGACAAACTCCACGGTTCGACGATTTTCACTAAGATGGACGTTCGATGGGGTTACAACAATGTTCGCATCAAGGCAGAGGACACCTGGAAAGCTGCGTTTATTACTCCCTTCGGTCTCTTCGAGCCCCTGGTCATGTTCTTTGGAATGTGCAACTCTCCCCCCACTTTTCAGGCACTTATGGATGATATTTTTCGTGACATGGTGGCGGAAGGATGGCTTATTATCTATATGGACGATCTGATTATTCATTCAGATGATCAGGAAGAACATCACCGACACACCCAGCGAGTCCTCCAGCATATGAGGGAACATAACCTTTTCCTCAAACTTTCTAAGTGTTTCTTCAACATCTCGGAGGTGGAATATCTCGGCATGATTGTGCGACCTGGTAGGATCACATTGGACCCAGCCAAGCTCTCCACCATTTGTGACTGGGAACCCCCTAAGTCTGTGAAGGCAGTCCGATCTTTCATCGGTTTTTGCAACTTTTACCGCAAGTTCATCCCTAACTTCTCTACCCTCTGCCGACCTCTCCATGATCTCACCAAGAAATCCGCCCCTTGGGATTGGTCTTCGGAATGCCAGAGAGCTTTTGAGGCTCTCCGAACGGCCTTTGTGCAGAAACCTGTCCTGCGTCTCCCAAACCCGACTGACCCCTTCTGGGTCATGACTGACGCATCCCTTGTGGCCTCGGGTGCCATCCTCATGTAGAAGGACGCGAACAGGGATCTCCATCCCTGTTCCTTCTTTTCCAAAACCTTCTCTCTGGAGGAGTGGAACTACGACATCTACGATAGGGAACTGCTTGCGGTCATTCACGCCCTGGAGGAATGGCGTCATTACCTGACGGGAACGGCTCACCGTGTTACCATCTTGACTGATCATAAGAATCTCGCCTACTTCAAACAACCGCATAAACTCTCCCGCCATCAAGCACGCTGGATGTTGTTCCTTCAGGACTTCGATCTCACATTTCTCCACACTCCTGGCGCTGCCATGGGACCGGCCGATGCCCTCTCTCGCCTGCCAGACATCGACGTACGGGAGGACAACGGGGATGTCACCTTGTTGTCTGCTGACCATTTTGTCTGCGTACTTGATGCCGCCCTCACTGAGAAAATCACCTCCTCTACCTCTTCCGACCCACTGGTGGTGGACACCCTGGCTGCCCTGGATCAGGGTCGCTCTTTGTTGCCACGTGCGGCTCGGCAGGATTGGCATTTCACTGATGGCTTACTGTACTTCCGGCATCGTTTGTATATCCCCGAACTGGCCTGCCTTCCTTTGGTCAGGGCGATCCATGAATCCCCGGCTGGTGCGCACGGCGGCTACTTCCGACTTCTCCACCTTGTCCAACGGGACTATTGGTGGCCGGGCCTGTCCACCTTTGTTTGCCGTTTTGTCGCTGGGTGCGCTGTCTGCCAGGCTAACAAGGTCCTCACCCACCCGACCGTCCCGCCACTGATTCCTGTCCTGTCTGCTGCGACACGCCCGTTCCAACAATTGTCGATTGACCTTATCACCGCGCTGCCCCCTTCGGCTGGCTTTGACTCTGTTTTGGTCGTGGTCAACCATGGGCTTACTAAGGGGGTAATTTTCCTCCCGTGTCTCTCGTCCATTGATGCTGCCGGTGTAGCCACCCTCTTCTTTAAGCATGTTTTCCCACATTTCGGCCTACATGATAAGTGTATCTCCGATAGGGGACCCCAATTCGCTTCGGCCTTCGCTAGAGAACTCTCCCGCCTTCTGCAATACGATCTCGCCCTCTCCACTGCGTACCACCCACAAACCGATGGCGAAACCGAACGAGTAAATCAGGAACTAGAAACCTACCTTCGAATCTTCTGTCAGGGACAACCTCACACCTGGTCTGATCTCCTTCTCATGGTGGAATTCGCTCACAATTCCGCAGTCCACTCTGTGACTAAACAAACCCCTTTCTCACTAATGATGGGTTACGAACCCAGGGCGTATCCTGCCATCGGACAAACATTCCTACCGGCCCTCAAGCAGTGCCTTACTATTCTTAACACCGCCTGAGAGGAAGCGCAGCAGGCCCATCAAGTGGCACGACAGGCCATGGCAGAAAGGGTCCGATCTCCTTACAAACCATGGAAAGTGGGCGATAAGGTGTGGCTGGACAATCGCAACCTCAAACTACACTATGCCTCTCAGAAACTATCCCCTCGAAGGGAGGGCCCCTTCGAAATCGAGCAAGTCCTGTCTCCGGTCACCTTCAAACTGAAACTTCCCCCAACTTGGCGAATACATCCTGTATTTCACGCCAATTTACTACATCCCTATAAGGAAACGGCCAAACACGGACCTAATTTCATTAATCCCCCACCTGAGCACATCGACGGAGAAGACCAATATGAGGTAGATCAAATCCTTGCTCATCGAGGGACCGTAGCATGGAAGCAATACTTGATCTGATGGAAGGGTTACTCATCCGCCGAAAACACCTGGGAACCGGAGCGCAATTTGACAGATTCCCACGAACTCCTTCAGGCATATAAGGCCGCCCGACCAAAGGAATTTCCTCCAACCGGCCGACGAAGAAAGAGAACGTAGTACACTCCCCAACACCCTTTATATACCGACATGTTCCAGCTTTCCCCTTGGGTTCTTTCTTTCCTCCTTATTTCGTTCCTTTTCTTTTTCCTCTCCTTCTTCGCAGTGCTCCTTTGTCTGTGGGACGCTCACCGCCGCCTCGTTTCCCGAAGAGTAAACATCCGATACGCCCTCACTCCCGCTGCCGTCGTTTACCAACACCGTTCCCAAAACTGGGAACAGCCTGTCCAGGACCAACCCCCTGTACCGACCCTTATCATTGACCGCGCACAGGCGTGCTGTCTCTCAGTCGAATTCCCGGACTCGGCCAACGAAAGCAACGGAGGGTGGGGATCAGCTCTGGAAAACGCGTGGTGACCGCCCACATTCATCTTTCAACATTCATCCCTTTTGGCTTTACCTAGATTCGATTCTTTCTGACTTACCGCACTACCAGCCGATCGGTAGACATTTACATGACGCTGTCATTCCTATGCAACCCCTATCCCGCCCTCTGGCTGTGGGAGACAATCCACTGCTTCGTCTTAATCGTCTCAATCGTCCTCAACTGGTTAATTTTCTATTCGACTTGCTCCAAGACCCTGCTATAGTCTTTGCGTTAGAGGACGTTCCTTTCTTTCAGGAATCCTTTTACTTGCCAATTGTCATCAGACTTTCTGGTTTCTACTTTGTCACCCAGCGATCTCTCATCACCCTCCTCCCACGCCTCTCCTACGAAAACGATACTCGCGTGGAAGTCAATGCCAAAGTCGCCTGCTCCTCCATTGCCTCAGCGCGAGAAACCATCGGGGACCTCGTGCTACTTGCAGGACTCCCTCGGGTGATTCGCGACCTCCCCAGGGAACTGGTACTCCCACACCTTCGACTTCGCCTCACCCTCCTCATGGAGGATGAACGACGGTTCTATCTCTTCCCCGACTTGCCAACCTCCTCGGACTGATGGGTTCACATGGGTGGAACCACTGGGAATGGAGAACTTTCCCCAGGACATACGACACAACCAACCACTCCGCGAGTACCTACCCCGACCCATAACTTTATCCCAGTTCGTCCAGACACTCCCAGACCCGACCCAAGTACCCCCGACTCGACCTACCCCCCACTTCCTGTCCCACCTCCGCAACCCACCCATGTCCGAGTTTACACCCGACAAGCTCATTGCTCTCCGGGGTTGGTTCGCCATGGCCCTATTAGCCATGAACGAAGCACCGCAGGGCCAAGTGCAGTCACTGGTGGATTACATGATGAGGATGAGTGGAACAGCTCCTCCAGTCAGTCCTCCCCCTCTAAGTCTAGGGCATCTCGAAGGGGGCAGTCGCTTTGCTTCACCTGTGGGGCCACTACTCACTTTAGATCTGGCTGTCGACGTTACCACTGCCCTTACTGCCATGTTTCCACTCCCGGGCATCCCCAATACACTTGTCTACAATGCCTTTGTCCTGGGTGTGGCCTCGCAGGACACTCAGACCCTTTCTGTTCGACATCACCAGCAACTGACCCCATTGCCACTCACAGCTCCGATGAGGAGTTCCACTCCAGTGGGGAGGATGTTATCTGAGTCGGTGCCTCCGATCTATGTGGGGGGTAATGTTACAAACAAGGAGTACCAGCCTGACGAGTCTTACTTTCTTCCTTTCAATTATGCGCTCAATTTTTCTTCTTGATTCTACCGCATTCCAGGATCAGACAGCCCCTGGCTAGACGACCGCTCATACCCGGCTTTCTATCTCACTCCACAGCCGGATGAGTCATTCCTTTAATCTCTCTGATGCTTTGGTTCGCAACCAGGCCACTTAACTTTCTCACGTTCTGTTCAAGGCACGGCGCGACTTACACCTTCCACTTTTGGTATACCATCACTTCCTCTTATCAATCGGACACTTACTCCTCCGTGCCGCATTCGTTCGCGGTTAC
>JBBPLS010000425.1:0-18613 GCA_038089895.1 Boletellus ananas | reverse complement strand
AGTACGTAATAATTCACACAGCGTCCTTGTGCATCGATGACGCTCTGCAGTTGTTGTTGGAGGCTGGCTACGTCCTCGGGGACGACTGCATCCGTGAGGGCCGAGAAATTCGCGAGTCGGGCAGGAAATTCTGGGATCAAAAGTACCGGACGCACTTTGACAACGTATTCAACTCGGTTGGCGATTGGTTTTCCGCCATGGGCAAAGATCCACTCAACAAGAAATTTGGAGAGGATTGGGCGCAGTTGACCAAGGATCTGCTCTTTGATGACGAAGGAAGCCTCAAGTTCAAGTCGGAATTGTGGTCGGATATCCGTAGTGTGATTGTATCGATGCTGGTGGACAAGGTAAGTGTAGTGACTTGCAAAGGACGGCATGCTCACGAGAGACATACACGTCCATCCTCGGCTCAAACACCAGACTGAACGGCATCTGGTGGGACACGATCCCCGACCTGAACGCCGCTAGAGAGGGGTGTCGATCCATCGTACACAAGGGCGTCCGTTTCCACGTTCGAACTTACCAGTGGTTTCCGAACACGGGAGTGCAATAGCCGTTCTATGTCCGTATGGCGAGCAAGAGCAAAAAGGACCAGTATATCGAGAGGTGGACGTACCCAATGAACGTCTTTGGGAGCCCGGCGAGGCGCGCCTGTGGTTGATGGAACGAATACTCGAGAGTTCGTACGCAGAGCATTCTGAGACACTGACTGAATGGGTTGATCGGTCTCCATCGCAGGGCCTTGAGGATGAACGCCTGCAGCTCCGTAAACGACGTCCATTCCGTGAAGGCCGGTGCTATTCAAGATCGTTCCACCGTGTTGCTCCCGAGTATTTTTCATGAGAACCTACGTGCGTCCCGGCCTACGACCGAATCCAATTGGGTATGGACGGCTGCCTGTGCTTCCGGATAGCGTGCAGCAGCCATCATGATGGTGGAAATTGCCACCTGCGTCTGCAATAAGACTCAACACAATAGATAACCCCGTGTTGTCAACGAATATGACGAACGTACGGTGTCAGACGCAGCACCGACGAGGGATCCCGAAAAATAGGCCGTTTCCAGTTCGGTTAAATTCCCTTCGGTGATTGTTCGAGCCAGAGTCTGGGAAATGAGCTTTCCGAACATCCACGCTGCCCGAGCCGTCCGAATTGTTCGAACCACGTGCTTAATATGAGCGCATGACTCTCCTGTATTTGGGCGGAGGGTCAACGTCGCAAGGCTGCCGAGCGCGGAGGACATCTGTGAATTGAATTTTCCAGCCTACAAAACCCCAAAACTCCAACCATCCGGTCACATGACTGTACCAAAGTTGAGTCGGAGCTTCAACTGGTCGCGTGGCCGAATCCTTGCCGAATCGCGCCAGCCCCTGTTTTTGCACGTACCGACGCACCGACGCCCCCTTCACTGCCACTCTCCCTCAAGTCGACGACTGGCAACCGGCGCAGAGCGGTCCACGCTCGTCTAGTACCGTTCCCTCCACTCTCATCCCATAACTCGTCCCCCCCCCGCCCTTGCCCTTGCGCGTCCTTGTCCACGTCCATCCACGTCCCCGCCCCTGCCCTCGTCTCATCGTCGTTGCCACCACCGCTTTGGTCCTCGTCCATTGTTGCCCTCATCTCTGTCCTATCCGGGCCGACGTCCTCGATCTCCTGTCCACGTTCCCCATCCACACTTCCTCACCCTTGTCCGCTGTCACCGACCCGTTCTCATCACGACCTGTCCCCGTCATCACTGCGGTCCCCATCTCAAGGCTCTCAACAGGTCCACCCTCGCGCCACCCCCTAGCTGCTGTCGCCCGTCACAGTCAACAACAGGTACCCAGCACGCATGAGTACGGGGTCGCTAGCAGAGAATGGTAGAGTCGCGCTCATCCGTGTGCAGTTTCCCCTTCTATACGGGCAACAGGCAAGTTTTACAGTAGTAGGTACAGGTTTGGTCGTGTGTCCAAGGAGGCCGACCTGCATCCACACCCATGCCAGTCCCTAGATGCCGCCGCACCTGGAGGCTGCCGCGCTTGGAGTCTGGCATACTGGGAGCCCGCCGTTCTTGGAGGCCGTCGTGCCTGGGGGCTGCCGTACTTGGAGCCCGTCGCACCGGGAATCCGCCGCACTTGGAGTCCCTCGTACTTGGAGTGCGTCGCACTGGGAATCCGCCGCACTGGGTGTCCCCCGTGCTTGGAGTCCCCCGTGCTGGGAATCCGCTGCACTGGGAATCTGTCGTACCTGAAAGCCGCCATACTTGGAGTCGGACTCTGCTGCGCTTGAAGGACGCTGCACTCGGATGCTACTGTACAAGTCTACCTGCACCCAACCAGAATGTCCAATCAGCGAGCCCATACCTAGCCTCGTCCATGTCTTCTGTCGTTTCTCCTTGCATCCAAACATGAACTCGACAACCTCCAAAAAGGGGGGCACGCTGCGTTGCCGTAATAACTGCAACCACAGTGCGCACCAACCGTGACGCAGAGAAAGAAAGTACAATTTTTTCTTCGCATCTGGTTGATTGGCACAGGAGCACAATTAAAATGGTTTCACTGTGACTGTTACACCCTCGACTTGGTACGAAACCACGATATTTCTATAAGACACGCTCGCTGGCATCGTACAATAGCACCCTCGACTGCAAAAATGCACCGACTGCAGCTCCCAAGAATTCACTCGACAACGTTCAGACGCCCTATCTCAGCTAGTCCGAGGGGGATGAACACGCATACCGTCCCAAAAAAATAGTTCAGCGTCCCCCGGTTGCCATTCAGTGCCAACGCGGTCTTGACACCCACGGACAACTTCACCGATGTGCCCTCCCGTCATCGGCTCCCCGAAGAACTAGTCCACAGTCCCCTCCAAGAGCTGTTCCACTCTGGACGGGCACTCACCGTCGACGACGACCACTTGCGCTTGGTTTGTCATCAGGCGTCAGAGCGCTTGATCGATGTACATATTTTGGTCCTCTACCGACTATTTGTCTGCTTTGAGTGCCATCCTCGTGACCAGGTTGATCCCGCGGTGACAGGTCGCGATAGAATAGGTGGAAGGAGTAGGGCATCAGGCACGTCCACGAGTGCGCGGTCTGGCCCTTTCAGTAGCCCTGGCAGCGGCCCAAGCAGATCGTGCCCTATAAGCAGGTGCTCATGTGTGATGCCGAACAAAAGATAGCCGCCCTCGGGTAATACTGTTGACGAGGTCGAGGGCGAGGGGATGCAAGTAGCACACCATGAGTGTGGCTAAGGCGCGGGAAAATGGTGTGGCGGGAGCGGCGGGATGGCGGGAGCGGTGTTGCTCGGCATGCGGCAATAATTGGGTCTCCGTCTAAACTTTGTCGAGCCGTTTGGGGTGTTTGGAGTTTTGGAGTGTCTAGAGGGTTGAAAAGTTCAATACCGTGAATTTTTGCGAGCGCGGCTCCCGCCCTGGCCACACTTTTCTCGCACCCTGGCTGCTGGCACACAGCCTCTTGCCCCCGCGAGATGGATCTAGCAACACTTTCCACTGTAATCGATGAAAATCCTTCTTTGAAACCAACCCGGCGGCGGCCCCCTTTGACCGTCCTCTGTTGTCTCGTTCGAGTGATGATCTCCTTGGCGACCGAGTGTGCTCCGTTCTCGGTCATCTGCGCCAGTTGCGTACGTAAGAACAGAACACCGGCCGGCCGATGTTTCCGCTCACCATTTGTGACTTGCACTGAGACATGTAGCCCATCAACATCTGTACTCTTCATCGCCCCATCTCTTGAGCTGATGGCCATACCATGGCACGTACCGTAACAGCGGGAAACGATCTACTGCGTAGGCACCTGGAAGGAGAGTACCCTGGACGGTCGGAACCATGCGTTTGATCATGAGGCGGAAGAGATACGGATCCTGCGTCAACGAGACCGGGGCCGTCTTGCCACAGGTGGCGCGCAGAGTCACAGAACCTGAGAAGCTGGCGGATGTTTGTTGGTACTTGAGCGTTCCAACACGCCGGAACAATCCCCGACTCACAGTTTCGCGTGTAATTGATGCGATTGAGGCCGATGATCATGTTTCGTGCAAACTCGGTCTGGTCCGCGTCGTACGCCAACACCGCTTTCAGCTGGAAAAGATGGACGTGGGCTGCCCTACGGGGGGAAAGGGAACATGGGAGGACTCGTCAGGAGGGGTGGTGAAACGACGACAAGGGGAGACTCACTTTCGAGACCGCCGGAGCCAGTCACAAGCGCTGAGAAGCATGAGGCACATTCTCGCTCCCGGCCACCGAGTGCGGTCTGTCCGCAAGGGATGTGCCTTGTTTCTCCATCAACTGCGTCGCCTCCTAGAATGCAACGTGGCGCGCGTCGGTGACCTGTCGTGACATGGGCTACGACCGGCCACTGGCGCTTACGTTGTGACGACCGACGATGACGAGGACATCGTCACCCTGTTTGAGGAGACGACCGGCCCGTGTTTCTCGGTCCACAGTTGAATCAGTCACGGTGGGCTGATAACGACGTCAAACGAGAGCGACACACGGACAGCACGAACGCACTAGTGCACGTGGGGCGAGCCAGCCGGACCAGGGGGAGGAGCGCATGCTTCTGCTGTCGCCAACGACGGTGGCGACTGGCAAGACCAGGGAGACGGAGAGGAGGGAGGACGAGAGCGGAGGGGGACATCGGCATCGTCGAAATCGTCGCTATTGGCAGGGGACGGCCTTGGTCGTTGAAAGAACGCGCGCACTGCAGTACTGACCAGCCAGGATGGTCCACGAGTTACTGTTTTTTTTTACACCTGCGGGCGAATCGCATCGCAATGGGGAATCAAACGCTCCGCAACTGTCCCGCAGAAACGATAGGATCTGAAAGTGAGAATCTCGAGTCCTGTGCGGACGTTTCGGATTGCCTCCACGCCATGCGGTGGTTATCTACTATCATCACCCGACCCCAGCCGGTCAGTGAGAACTCAAATCCGAGCCATTGGTCGACGATCACCGGCTTCAAGCATCCAAGGATAGGTCGCTCTGTAGTGTATCATAGTCATACAGTTGGGAACACAAGTGTTTTCAATGCTCATGTAAGGAAACGAAGGGGATCCAATTTGTAGAGCGTACAACAAATTGGGCATACCTTCATATGCTATATAGGAGGTCCTTGCCACAAATATGTCTTCATTCCAGTGGCTTCCAGAGACCAGTCTTGGACGCTTGCAAGGTCATCCACACCAGAGCCTCTCTCCCTCCCACAACTGCCACAGCTATCGATCCTGATATCGAGATGGATTTCATAGGCACCTCCTTCAACTATTTGCCTTTAGATGAGGCCCACAATGACTTCTACGGCCTCCCCTCCAACCCCATCTCCATCTTTCATACAGGACCTGCCTGGTTGCTGCCTGCCCAACCTGAGGCACAGCGCATCCCTAAGGAGGCTAGACCTCCTGTCAACCACAAGATCTCACCTGTATGGCACCAGCTAGGCACTCAAATTTACAGATATTTTGACTCTGTTGGCCTTAAGTGGACAAGCATTGACCCTGTTCACTTTATTGAAGACAAAATGAAACCTGGTCCCCTTTTCCTTTGGGTTGGTGTAATTCCTGCCACACTCACCCGTGGCAATGCTGAGGTTGCAGCTGTGGGCTGTAAGGAGATTCTTGCTCGCTATGAGATCATGGATGTTGAAGTTGCATTCCGCGAGTCTGTTTTTATCCAGTCCACCAGACCATGGTTTCTTGATAATGTCTTCTCCAATGATCCAAC
Organism: Boletellus ananas; assembly: GCA_038089895.1. Classification (NCBI taxonomy): domain Eukaryota; kingdom Fungi; phylum Basidiomycota; class Agaricomycetes; order Boletales; family Boletaceae; genus Boletellus; species Boletellus ananas. The sequence continues at coordinate 12,899 of JBBPLS010000425.1, read as the reverse complement.
AGCTGAAGTACGCGGCCCATTCACTTCTGCCCTAGGTCTTCAGATCGCTCGTAAAACCTTACCTTACTTTGAAGGAACAGGCGGTCTCTATCTTCGTGAGAGCAAGGATAGTGATCGAATCTTCCTCCTTACAGCCCGACATGTTGTCCTCCCACCTAGCAGACATCCTAACAACCTCTACCATCGAAAGAATAGCAGCACACCCCATCTCCCAATCATCCTCCTTGGTGGCAAAGCATACCAGACTGCTCTCCAAGGCATCAATAACAAGATCCATGATGAGGCTACCTTGATTGACAGCTATAGGAGTGGGCTTAATCATTTAGGAGCTGCCACTGAAGATGAGGATATGAGGAAAACTGTCACACGACAGACACTTGAGGTTGGGTTGGCCAAGGCAGAGATGTTGAAGAAGACTCTGGAAGAGTTCTACCATGATATTGTTACATCTTGGACTGTGGAGGCTGAGCGTATTCTAGGGCATGTCTTCTATGCCCCACCAATTTCTGTCAGTGAAGGAGACAAACCATTCACTGAAGACTGGGCTCTCATTGAGCTTGACCGTGAAAGGTTTGACTGGGACACTTTCAGGGGAAATGTTATTTATCTTGGTATGTTTCAATTTATCTCATTAAGGTTGTCTAGCTTAACTATTATACCTACTAGGAACCAAAATCCCAATTGGTGAATTTGTGATGAAAATGTATCCACACCCTGAGAGCTGGGCCAAGTTCAAATACCCATTTGATAGTCTTCTGGAGCTTCATGACTTCATTCAGGATGGAGAGCTGCATCACTCAACAGTGTTAGATGAAAATGGAGATGAGTGTCTTATTGTTGTCAAGAATGGCACTGGTACCAGCCTTACATTGGGTCGTGCGGCCGGCATCCAATCATTTGTCCGTATTTATGATGAAGGGCATGGCATTCAGTCAACATCTATGGAGATTGCCATTTACTCCTACAGCCACAAGGATGGTGCCTTCTCTGCCCCTGGGGACTCTGGGTCTATCATTGCTGATGGCAGCAATCACATCATTGGAATGATCACTGGTGGTGTTGGCAAGGGTGATTTTATTGATGTTACCTATGCAACACCGTACCACTTCCTTGCTGAGTGTATCAAGAGGGTGTTTCCCAACTTCCTCCTCTACCTGGTCTCAGCCTAGACAGACCTGTCTCCTTTCCTGTTTCCATCTATGCAACACCTTCTCTTTCTGTCACACCCTTCTCTTTTTGTTGTGCTCCTTTATTTATGGGTTGGTTGTCCATGTCTTGATGGCTACTACTATTTAGGTTCATCCCCTTTACCTCTCATTTCTCTTCAAGTTCACGATGGCAACGATGCAAGCACAGCATAGTTCAACCTCTTATGTTTCCCGATCGAATTTCTCCCCCTAGTCAACCCTGTTAAATAACTTCTTGAGTCTTGTCGCCTGGTTTACAAAGACACAATGTCACGCCTGCTTTCCCTTGATGCACCCGGACGCAGCCCAACCCGCGGTGTCCAGTCGAGCCCCGCGTCGAAGCCCGACGTGAAATGTGAACACACCCGCATACAAGCCATGGACAACACCCACGACAGCGACATCCAGTCTATTTCATACAACTTGAACGCGCACACCAAACAGCCCCACCCAAGCCCGCCAGCGGTCCACCCAGCACTCGACCCTGTTTAGCCCGAGAGGAAACGGATTAAGTCGCTTAACCCTTCCTCAACGCCTCGCGCAAATGCGCCACGTCCATCCTCGGCTCAAACACCAGACTGAACGGCTTTTGGTGGGACACGATCCCCGGCACGAACGCCGTGTTGTCAATAGGCCGCTTGGCATCCTGCGTGATCACAAACGCGGTCGCAGAAGCAACGTAGAGCGATCTGCCGTCGAGAAAAAAAGTCAATGCACTGGCGGTGCATGAGAAGAGACAACACGCCGCTGACCGGAGGGCGAGATTCGCCCCGACGCATGTCCGGCGCCCGAATCCGAACGAATACGCCTTCAAGTTGTTGTTGATCCGACCGTCCGGTTCTATCCAGCATTTCGTGTGGAACTTTTGGATCCGGGAACACCTCGGGATCACGCACGATCCACCTAGGGAGGGGCATCGATCCATCGTTCACGGGGGGTCTGTTTCCCCGTTTGGGCTTATCAGTGGTTTCCAAACACGGTCGCGCAGACCGCGAGAAGGACCGTCGGCACCGTACTTGACGGACTGCCGTCGTTCTTGCACCGTCATTCTTGCACCGTGGTACCCGACCAAGCCTAAGGTTTCTTAACTGACTGCCCGTCGTATGCCTACCAAGTGCTTGCTGTTTTTGCAGTGCATCCGTTCCTCTTTGAACGTTGCTACGGTTGGACGCAGGAGAGCGCGGGAGAGTGATGAATGGGGGTGGGGAGAGTGCGGTTGGGCGAAGGCGAAATGCTCACCGACCCCAAACACTCCATGCCCACGGCGTCAAGATTCCGTGTCCTTGGCACTTACCGCATACTTCTGTCTAGACCCGCAACGCTTCCGAATTTGTTTCAAGCTTGACGTTCCTTTAGTTTATAGTTCACTCTCCTCCCGGAACCCCAGCGTCTGAGTCTGTTTGCAGACACCAATGGCGGTGAGTTTAGCAGGCTGAACCTCCGTTTTAGCTTCAACCTGTACTTTGATAGCTGTTTCCTGAAATTTCGTGCGCCATCCGTGCTGAGTCTGTTCAGCTGGACGAGTGCATCGGGGATGCTCTTCAAACGGAGCTTGATCATATCCTCTCTGGGCGCAGTGATCACGACCATGGGCGGTTGGAAGATCCCTCCTGCCCCATCATGCGCCCTAGCCCTTCCGCGGCACCGCTCAGCGCCTCCTCTCACGAACCGTTGGGGAGAAAAGCTGCAGCCAAGGCCCGGAGACAAAGGAAGCGTGCTGAACGTCGTAAAGAGGACCCTAGCCTGCCCCGTCTAAAGCTTTGCAAGAAGCTCATGAGCCCTCAGGCCATTTCTGTCCCCTTCGACGGCAAGAACCTCTCAGCAGCAAAGGGGGCCTTTGTTAGTCACCGTCAGCGCTGCGATATCTCGCACGAATGCACGCTTGATGAGCTGGTTGGGCGCGGGTTCAGGGTGGTGGAATGGGACGGAATGTCAGTTTGTGTCCATCGGCATGTGTCACACTAAAGTCGTTTCGTTCCAGAACTCCCACTGCTGTTGTCGACCAGGAGGACCGCATCATCACAGTCTTGGCTGGTCGGCCCCGTGATGAGGGCTGGGGCCTTGTCCACACACGGATGAGCACTCTGCTCGAAGAGGCTGGCAGCGAGGTGCAAGCGCCTCGCAAGGAACGGAGGGGCGGTTTTATTGCGCTATCCGCCGGGGTATCTCATGGCGGTGGTCAAACAGTGAGCACCCTCTTCATGTTCCTGCTGTCTGACCCAGTCAAGCATCTAGTCGCCCGGAAATCTTGTCCAAGACCCGTGCAATTAGGCCATCGTTGACAGATTAGCCCAAGACCACAGCTTTGTGCGCGCCGCTGGCTTTATGAGTAGTATGCCCTCCCATATGCCCGATATTGAGCTCTGTTTCTCACTGCTTTCAGGCTGCTTTGCCTTCTACGCACCGAAGCTGTACCGAGAATATGTCAATGGCCTGAACGCACTCTTCAAACACGACCCCCATTTAAGGAGGCTGTTTAAGAGGAGCATCTTTCCTACGGCGACGTTCAACTGTGGCTCCCGCGTCGTCACTCTCGAGCATGTCGACGTCACCAACGTTCCTTATGGTTTTTGTGCTATTTTCGCGTGCGGCTCCTATGATCCCACCAAGGGCGGCCATCTCGTTCTCTTCAACCTCAACCTTGTTGTTCAGTTCCCACCCGGGTCCACCATCCTCCTCCCTTCCGGCACCATTCGCCACGGAAATGTCTCCATTCAGGACAACGAAACCAGGCAGTCCTTTACCCAGTACTGCCCTGGTGGTCTCCTTCGTTGGGTGGCGTACGGCTTCAGGTGTGTCAACAAGTCCCCCGCAGAGCTCAAGCGTCACTTTGACGAGACGCACGACCAACGTTGTTTGAGGGCCGTTGGGCTCTTTTCTAAGCTGCAGGAGTTGCACAGCGATAGAGTGGCTATGTTTTCGCCCTAAGTGTGCCTGGCCAGCTTGGGGCGGGTTACCGACTGGAGACAGATCCTCGCATAGCTCCTCTGCGGCATTTTGTGGGGACGCTAGCAGTAAATCGCCTTTTTATCAGTCACACATAGAGTCGCGCCTCTGGCTGTTGTCCCTAACCGCTCTGAATTGTACCCACGCTTGTCCGCCTACGGTTATGTAATAACCGTGTGACTTGGATATAAACTCGAGAGCATGTGTTTCACTTTGTTTCTTCTTGTCCTTGTCGCGTCGAACCGCGGCATGCCTGGGCGTGGTCGGCCTCACTCGCTCTTGTCGTGTCGAACCGTGGCACGCCTGGGCGTGGTTGCCCTCCCCACAAGGCCCGCCCTTGTCGCGTCGAACCGCGGCACGCTTGGGCGTGGTCGGCCTCACTCGCTCTTGTCGTGTCGAACCGTGGCACGCCTGGGCGTGGTTGCCCTCCCCACAAGGCCCGCCCTTGTCGCGTCGAACCGCGGCATGCCTGGGCGTGGTCGGCCTCACCCGCCCTCGTCGTGTCGAACCGCGGCATGCTTGGGTGGGGTCGCACTCCCCACAAGGCCCGCCCTTGTTGCGTCCAACCACGGCGTGCCTGGGCGCGGCCGCCCTCACTCGCCCTTGTCGCATCGAACCGCGGCATGCTTGGGTGCGGCCTTCCTCCCCCGCCTGGCCTATCCCTGGTCTCCAAACGCCTTGGCTCCCTTGATGGAGCACCCATTAAGGGCAAGACCGTTCCTCAGATCTAGAGGCTATGGTTCAGGTAGTTTGTGACTAAATCTTGATTTTAGGATGCAAGCACGGCGCATGGTGGACCCTCAGCAATTTTCCGCTCCCGCCCTCACGGCTGAGGGAGGCTGGAGGTATGTTTACACAAGGGCACAGGTACGATGCAAACATGCCAACAGCGGTTCAGGATGCTCGCAAATGGGCTATCTGGTTTCCCAGATCTTTACGGAATGTTCCCACTCATCATATGCATCTAGGTCTGGTATGCCGCCACACACCTTGCGAGGCTCGGTACCTATCATATCAAAACTTTGTTAAAGTCAGAATGCTTTATCCCGTATGTGTCTAGAATAAGAAGCAACTCCTGGGCCCCAAAGCGAACACAGGTGGGAAATCGTGGCCCCCACGCCTGGTGATGTTGTACACCAGGCTCACGAGCCGTAGTTCCTTTTCTTCTCTGCCTTCGAACTTCCGACGGTGGGTTCGTCTGGTCCAATGGGAGGAATCTCTGCCCTCACCAGGGGACCTCTTCGCGAGAACCCGCCAGTATAGAATATTTCGAAGCCTATGATGTCAATCAAGCTGCTTACGTACAAGCTCTCAACAGATGTCCTGCGTGATATCGTGTGAACGAGAGGTGGCGTGATCGACTGATGTGCCAAAACTGGGGTAATGGAAGTCACTATGCAGAGCCATCAGACAGCGAAGAGTTGCATTATGCTTTCGTGATTTGAGTGGAATGGTCTGCGACAAACATGCACGCAGCAGGCCCGCTAACCTGTATGCGAACAAGGTCTTGCGTTATGAACTTTTTTACGGCCTTTGTTAGATGTCATGTACTACTTGCATCTGTCATCTTTAAAGTGCCGGAGGCCAACCTTCTTCATAACGTAGGTTAGTACAGCGATATGGTTGAGATGAAGGCTGCGTATCATCTCAAATGAGCGATTTTCCCCCTGCAGTCTCAACGCATGCTGTGCGATCAAGATGGCACATATGCAACGTCAGCAAACCAACCTTTCTGGGAGTTGAGGCTGTGTTTTTATCATAGATTTATGACCAGCAATTTGTCAGTCCCGCTGTGGTGTCTGTACAGACTGTGGACAGTCTTGACAGTCTGGCAGTCACCATACAGTGATCCACCGGCATTTGCGTCAACCACACACAACACGCGTAATTCACGATATGGTCGCACTACAAGTACGGTCAGGATTCGCAAGGCTATGTACGGCAAAATGTTAAGGTAGAGCTCATCCGAAACCTGCAAACATCACGTGATACAGTGTGATAAAGTGTGACGAAGGCTTGTAAATGCAAAAGAATATTGTACAGCCAATATACTCAAATTCTGCCGGCAGTGATTTGTGGAAAACTAGGCTTTCAGACTTTTGCTGATTTTGTTTTCTTTCGATGTTGCAAGATAAAAAGAAGATGGCATATCATCAGTTATCTTGAGAAATTAATTGTAAAGTGGTGCCGGGAGCCGACAGCCCGCAGGACAGGCACGGACCGAAATTGTATCGCGTTGGGAGAATTTGGGATGCGTCGTCAGCTCAACCTAATGCCCAAACGGCCAAGGAAAGCCCGCCTATCTATTATCAGCTCTAGTACATTACAAAAACCCCTCTATTTGATACTTGCACATGTCATAGTCTCATAGTCTCCAAGTCGCAGCGCGTGCACGACACCAGCGCCGTTCCGTAGCAGCACTACTATATTTGGCAGTTAACCGTGATCCCAGGGCAGTGTCTGTCCTGGTGCCTGTTGTCACACTGTTGTCACCCCACATGACATTCGCAGGTTTCAGATGAGCTCTACCTTACTATGCTTGTGTATGTAGGTCATGGTCCATTTGTGAGCTATTGTCCAATTTGTTGTCGAAATTGAGCATCTTGGGATGTATGAGCATGTGTCAAGTGTGATTAATTTTTCTAAGCCCCAAAGAGCTGAATGTCTAACTGTTTGCAAGACTTTCCCAACAGTAATCTACTCATCATGTGAGTGTGTGTCATGCCAGCAACATGCTGGAGGAGCATGGTGTATCCATGGTCTATCACATCATATCAATACAAATATCTTATCATGACACAACTATGAGGTCATCTGGGGGATCAGATCATTGGCAGTCAACATAACCAATTTTGAGGCAGCTGGTATCAAATATGAACCCACAAACCTCCAATGGTTGGGCACACACACTCAAAAGCAAAGAAGAAACAAATTTCATCGGAGAGGCAGGAAAAAGCAGTTGCTGAGGCAGTCAGGATCATCCACGAGGAAGAAAAAAAAAACCAAAAGGAGACAGATGAAGTAGGCAAGAGGTCTGTCTAGTGGTCAAAGCAGAATGGTGACAGAATGCAGGGTGTGGTGAAGTGACAGTCAGCCAGGATACTGTGAAGAGGTGAATGGATGGCAAACAGAGCTGTCAGCAATTCAACATGGAGCAAAATGCATGGCTTACTCCAGAGGAAGAGGAACAGATCATCAACTTCACTCTTGACTGTGCAGCACGTGGTTTTCCCCTTGATCATAAGTCTCTAAAGCATCATGTTGGTGCTGTCTTGCATGCGCGGTTGAAGGAATCTCCATATTCAGGGGTTGGCAAGAACTGGACTGACTGCTTCCTTCAACGTCACCATGCTCACCTCCAGCAGTTCTGGAGTTCCCCCCTTGACTCAGCTTGTGGACGTGCTGCCAATGAACATACCAACAAAGCATGGTTCGACTTACTTGGCAACACAATGCAGACACAGAAGATTGAGAAGGATTGCATTTGGGCAGCCAATGAAACTAGATTCCAACCAGGTTGTGGCCAAACTCGGTGAGTTATTGGGTTTGCAAAAAGCAACTACAACATCAGCAACAAGATGGTAACTGTGAAAACATCACCATCATGGCTACTATTTGTGCTGATGGTGAAGAGATTCCACCAGCCATCATCTACAAAGGGAAAAGCTTTAAAACTCCATGGCACCAAGGAAATTCTCTGAGGGCTTCATGAGTCACTCCAGAGAACTGATTTCAATAAGAAACTTACCTTGGTATAGTATAGCCCACTCGGAGAAAGGGTGGACTGATAAGATCATTGGGCAGCTATGGATCGAAGACTTTGAGAAGAAGACATGCACAAAGCTAACCGATGAACTAGGCTCCTCCTTGTTGACGGTCACAACTCACACTATACAAAAGAATTTTTAGACTATGCAAGAGAGCACGGCATCCAAATACTTCGTTACCCAACCCACGCGACACATATCTATCAAGGACTTGATGTAGTTGTCTTTTGACCTCTGAAACAATACTGGACACAAGAACATGGTAGGTTTGAAGCAGAGATAGGGCAGAAAATTAACAAAACAAACTTTGTCTCTGTCTATCTCCAAGCCCATCACCACGTACTCACTCCCAAAACAATCCAGTCCGCATTTCAGGTGACTGGCATGTGGCCATTCAACCGGAGCGTCATGACAAAGGATAAGATGGCACCAAGTCTCGAGGCTTCTAAGGAAGGACATTTGCCCCTTCTACAACCGAGCCCTGTCTGTGCAGTCTCAGCAGCAACCCATCAATACAGAATCAAACGGTTAGAAGTATCCAATACGTACGCTCCAAGTCGCTCCAAGTCTCAACAGGTTGCCCAAGAAATTTGTGAAGCACTTGCAGAAACATCAGCTGCATTCCTGGTTCAAGATACCCAACTCACATCAAATGGCTGCCTCCCAGGTTTCCTGGTGACTCCTCTGACCCCCACTCATAAGTGAACGCATGAGCTACTACAAAAAAAGCCCGAAAGCAAAGTGGAGGAGGCTTACCAAGATGCGCTCTGTCAGTCATTTACCCGTGAAGATTGTAAGAAAGCCGATTTGCTCCGAACACAGTCGGCCATGGTACTCCAATCAATCTACTACAGTCGAGTGAAGGGTCAGCTAGCTGCACAAGAAGAAAGGGAACAAAATGGGAAGACAAAGAAGGTAAAGCTAACGGGGGATGGGTTACCAAGATATCTCACTGGCGACGAATTTTACGACCGTGTAATTGGGAACGATAAACGAGCCACTGAGGAAGAACAAGCACAAGACGAACGCTGGAAAAGGAGAGAAGAAAGGGGAGAAGCGTTGGTGGTGTGGAAACAAGCGGAAGCATCACGTGTCGAGAGGAACAATGCTCGAAGACACACGCACCAGGAGGCACATGCAGCATGGAAGACGGAAAGAGATGTGGCAAAGGCAGAAGGAAGGCGAGCACATTCGAAGCGGCCAGTTCTCGGGGAAGCTTGAATCAAAGTTGCCCAAACCAACAGTCAACAATCTGGCGGAAGGTGCTGGTGATGGGAATGAGGAAAAGAGCGACGAGGGCAATAATTCCCATGGAGAGGAGACTGAGAGCTCACGTCGCCTTTCAGACTGGGTTTTAAACTAGTGCGTCTGTACAGGGTACTACCCTACACAACACTGAACCTGTTCTCGTTAATCACGTCAGTACACAAGCTTGAAACAAATGCCGTGTGGCGCACGCTTCGCTCCTCCAGTCCTTGCTGGCTGTCGCCTTTGCCTCGCCCTCCGACAACCGATTCGCCCATCCAGAAGGGTGTCCAGTGTCGATTACAGACGAACGCTTGCTGGAAACGACCTTTACCTGTGTCTTGCTCTCCGACGATCGTATGCTGTGTTCCTCCTTGTGGCGCTTAAATACCTCGACGGATCATGAGAAGTCGAGCAACCTTGCAAAGCCAACCACACTCACCTCTTGCAACACCTGCGTCCGGTCCGTCTCATCGCTCGACTTGGCCACCTCCATGCGGTCTCTGACTGAGACCAACTGGCCATCAATGTATTCCATGCCTGTCCTTATGGCACCAGCAACCACTTTCTTGATCTGTCGTTTGACCAGGCCAGTCGCGAGGGGTTTCAGCGTCTTGTATAACAGGTCGTGCCTCGAGTCGCGTATGCTGAACTTCAGCGAGTCGACATTGACATGGACGTCCTTGACCTTGAAGACAGAACTTCGATCCTTGCTTGCGGACACAATATGCACCACCGCTGTCAGACTAGCACCTCCAATGACCACGTCCGCCATCCCCGAGTCCACCACCTTGGGGAAGCCACTCTTCCTGCGGAAGAAGAACGCAACATCCCGCATGTCCGCCTGCATTTGGGCAAATGTAAGTGTAAACTCATGATGGCGCTCGTCCGAAGTATCGCTATATGGACTAAACTTGAAGTAGTTGTGGGCGACCAGAGAAACAATGTTTGGGAAAAGATTACGGCCCTGGAGGGCAAGATTTTCCAGAACGAAGTCCAACGCACCATCCGAGTACTCGATACGTGGAATTGGAAGATATCCAACCTGTTTCTCTCGTGAAGATGTCATCCCTTGCAAATCACTGCACTTACCTCGTCCACCAGCGTCGATGCAATCACACTGCGGATATCCGACCACAATTCCGGCTTGAACTTGAGGCTTCCCTCATCATCAAAGCGCAGATCCCTGGTCAACTGCGTCCAATCTTCCCCGAACTTCTTGTTGAGTGGATCTTTGCCCATAGCAGAAAAACAATCGCCAACCGCGTTGTATACATTGTCAACGTGCGTCCGAAACTTTTGGTCCCAGAATTTTCTGCCCGACTCGCGAATTTCTCGGCCCTCACAGATGCAGTCGTCCCCGAGAACGTAGCCAGCCTCCAATAAGAGCTGTAAAGCGTCACCGATGCACAGAGACGCAGTGTGAATTATTACGTACCTTGCGAATAAAAGCGTTCAGACGCTTGAACCACACGCGAAACTCTTCATCTCGACGAGCATCATCATTGATGACACTTATGGAATCAAAGATAAAGTGAATGCTACGACCATTCGTGAAGCGCTCAAGGAGCTGTCGAAGTTCCGAAGCCGATTGTCGAAGAATGGGGTCCTAAACAGGGGTCAGTACTAAGTAGACATGGCCTATGAAAATAAGATATACGACATTAATCATGCTGCCTGCGCTCTCTTTCGTTTTCCCCTTTCTCTGGCCAAGTTCCGCATACTCCTCAGCGACAGATAGGAGCCACTTGATTGCATTCTGGTAATCGTCGTGTTTTTGACATTCTACGATAACCTTCTTGCCGCGATAGATGAACTGATCCCGCCTTTCTGACGGAAAGTACTCGTCCGTCAAAAAGTGCTTTCCTTTTTGTATCTGTTCCGTAGCATGTTTCCTTCGATCTTGATGAGGCAAGTGCTTTGCAAGTTTACCCTTGGGTGTGACATCAAATGACTGAAAGGGATTGACGCAGTCGGCACACCTTTACGCTCATGACGCGTTCCTTGAAATAGTGCATTCTCTCTTCAGCTTCTTCGGGCGAGGGTTGCAATGATACCCCTGCCACACTACGACACGACACGTGATGGATGACACTACGGTGAGCCGATCTACTCACTCTCGTGTTCTCATAGCGCCCTTCGCCTGCTGCGCATTCCCTGTGGCGCGTTCACCCATGTCGTTGACAACTTCTTGTGCAGACTGGGCCGCTTGTCGGCCTTCCCCAAGGATTTTGCTACCGGTCGCTTCTTCACCCTGACCTGCCTTCACCACGGGTTCGCTGGCACCAGGGTGCTCTACTCGAATATCGGTGCTAGGGATGTTTACGTCAAGCGCTGGCGTGTCTCCGTCGCTGACTCTCTGTCCGTCACGCGAGACAAACTCGCCCTCCGAGGCAGGCTCGTTTATACCCAGGGAAATCACCTCATCTGGTCGAAGAGCTTCGGCGGTCTTGGATGTGCCCTTGGCCAAGAGGTCGCGTCCGATGACAGAAAAGTCAGACAGAAGCTTCCGTACGTCAGAGTTGGTGAGAATGAGCGAAAGCAGCGTACGAAGATGATGCATAGCTTTCAGTGTGTGCGGGTTAGACAATAAGATCCAAGTACGATACGTCCTCGAGCATACCTCTGCGATCATCTTCGGTCAACTTGGAGCGCTCGACCTGCGAGGCTTCCCCGGAATCTGGCCTGACGTTCTCCAAGTCTATTTCGCGCGTGTGCCAGACAAAGTTCTGAAAGAGTTCGTCAGCATTCCTCCGCTTTACAATCAGACGGGCAGTCTCGATGATCTCGCGGGAATCTCGGATTAGCTTCTTGCCATCTGGTGACAGCTTGTTGACGTCGACTGGTTCCGCCCTGCGGAGATACAACAACGCCTTGTCGATCTGGGCATTGTCTGGCATGCGGCCTTGCCTGAAGGCTTGAATGACCCCGTACAACCGAAGCTTGGCATGCGCTGAGCGGCGGTGTCTCCGACGGAGTTGACTCGGACGGCGCACCTTTCTGTCGATGTCGGCGGCCTGCGCGCCCTTGTCTGTCGGCACTGTCACCGAGCCCGCGTGGGGGGCCTCTGCGATTTCTTGTGGTGCTGGCGGCAACGACATGTGTGCGATGAAAGAGAAAGTGGCTGAATTTTGGGGCACGGTTGGTTTATATACCTCCTATTGCGACCCAACGACGTCATTGGGAGGAGAGTGCTTGCTACATGGGGCACATCTACGGAAAGCCGGACGTTTATGCTCACCTTCGACGAAAGCCTTTGTACGAAAGTTACAACTTCTTTTTGACGAACGTCGAATATCCTTTCCCAAATCTGGAATGCCGGAGTGACGGACAACGAACAGCGAACAACGAGCGACGAATGGCCGCCGATCAGCAATATGTCACCACCCAGATCTGCACAGACTGTGGACTGAATGTTCGGACTGCCGGACCTGCCAGTATGCCCGCATTCCCCCAGCGCAACACAGATTGCGACAGATTTTTAGCGTGCATAAAGCAGACACGCAGTGAGTGAGTGGCCGGCGGGCCACGCCGATCGGCAATTTGTGTGAAAACCTGTACTCGGTTCGGATTTACTTCGTGTGCCGTCGTTCCGCGGTTCGTTGTCTCGGAGGCTCCGCTCCGTTCTCTTGTGCTTCGTCATCATGGAGTTCGCTGTCTCAGATTACATCAGCAAAATGTACCGCTGCTTTTTGAGACATGGACGTCTTTTCGTAGCTTTCTGCACTTTATTATTGTTATTATTATCTTCTTA
>JBBPLS010000424.1:0-18672 GCA_038089895.1 Boletellus ananas | reverse complement strand
GTGAGAGGCAAGAGCATGTCCGGGGGAGAAGGAGTCAGGGGTCCATAGACTTGGGGTAGTGAGGGAAGGTGAGGCGGGAACAGATGGTGGTGGTGAATATTGAATTGCTTTTGACAGGAAGCGGGGGGGTAGGACGACAGTAAGGGTGATGCTGAGGAGGTGGGGATGGAGTATTCCACCAAGAAGACGAGCTTTGGGGGGAGTCAGGTAAAGTGTTACGAGCAGGTCCCATGCAGTTAACAATTGTATGACCGGGTGCGGTGAGCGAACACCCGGAACAGGTGTATCTCTTGCAATGGAGTTTATCGTGGCTGAGTTGGTGGCAGTGTAGACAAGCTTGCCAATACCGGAGGTGAGAGTTGGAGAGGGGTTCATCCTCTTGGTTAGCGGCGGTCTCCTCGGAGGTTACAGGAGGGTCGGCGTCGTTAATAGCAATGAAAGAAGGGAATGTGGGGGAGGTGTTTCCAAAGTTCCGAAGGACAGCATCTATCTGTTGAACTGCGCTGCCTAATCCTAGTTGGGTAAGGGCAGCGAGAAGAGAATTGTGAAGGCAGAGGTCTGAGTGTTGTAGAAGAGTGAGGAGCACACGAATATTTTGGTTCATAGGGATATGTTCAGTGAGGCCAATGATGGCATTGCGCATGGCCATGTGATGGGTGTAGACGTTTCGCAGACAGTCGAGAGGAGAGTTGGGGGCGATGACACGATCAAGGGTGGTGACGAGATGAGAATCAAGGAGGGCGCTGTCGAGGAGGGCATCGGCGACAGGGGAGGGGTTGTAGATGAGCTCGCCATGCATGACGAAGGGGAGAGCAGAGGTGGGGATGTGGGAGGCATCCATGGTGGTTGGTGGTCAAAGGGAATTAGTTTTAATGGGGGTGGCGCAGGGCTCTCTTATAGTCCTAGAGGATTTCCTTGGCATTGGCAAACTCTGCTTCTGGAAGCCATGAGTCTTCCTCCACGGAATAGCCCTTCCATCGGACCAGGTATTGCCTCCGAGATGGGGCGCCTTTGTGCCAAAGAACTTTTTCAATTTCATAATGTTCTTCGTTATCTATGAGATCCGGTGGCGGAGAAGGGTAGTTCCGGCCGTGAACAGGGTTCTCAAGATAAGGAGATAAGAGAGAAGCGTGGAACGTGTTGTGGATTTTCCACGCCTGTGGGAGTCGGAGTTTATATGTTATGGGAGATAGGACAGCAGTGATTGTAAAAGGTCCTTCTCATTTCGCAGCGAATTTGGGGTTGGGGAGGGATCGTTTGAGATTTCGCCCCTCAAGCCAGACTTTATCGCCAACTTTGAACGGCTTAAAAGTTTTCCAATTTCTGGCTTTCATGGTTTGGCGGGTGAGTTCGTGGGAGGCGAGGGCTTCTTCTCGTGCTGCGGAGAGAAGCTTGAGGCGGGATTCTACTGCGGGAATGGAAGAGTCTGAGATGATCGTGGGGAAGGGGCAGGGTTCATATCCCATCATGAGATAGAATGGGGATTGATTGGTTACAGAATGAGGGCAGTGATTGTGTGTGAATTCAGTGAGGGTGATATGTTCAGCCCATGCTGCGGGATTAGCTCCACAGAAGATGCGGAGGTATGTTTCGATTTCTTGGTTTACCCGCTCCATTTCTCCATCAGTTTGAGGGTGGTAGGTGGTGGAGAGGGCGAGTTCATAGCCCAGAAGGTTTCCGAGCTCTTTTGCGAAGGCCAATGCGAATTGTGGTCCTCTATCGGAGATGATTTTGTCATATAGACCAAATCGTCAGAAGACCTTGTGGAAAAAGAGGGCAGCGATCCCGGATGCGTCGACGGACTTCTTGGTAGGGCAGAGAATTACCCCCTTGGTAAGCTCATGGTTGACCACAACCAAAAGGGAGTCAAAGCCGGAGGAAACCGGGAGGTCGGTGATGAGATCGCAAGAGATCTGTTGGAAGGGGCGAGTGGCAGTAGAGCGGATGGGAGAGAGCGGGGGGTGTGTGGGGTGAGTATTGGCTTTGTGTTGCTGGCAGACAGCGCAACTGGCAACGTATTGGCGGACAAAGGAAGCAAGACCGGGCCACCAAAATTCAGAGGCAATTAGCTGGCGGGTTTTCAGAACGCCAGGGTGGCCGGCAGTGGGATGATCGTGGTGCCGGGCAACCACGGAGCGGCACAGGGCAGGGTCGGCAGGAATGTAGACGCGGTCCTGGTAGGTGAGAATACCAGCATCGTATTTCCAGTCAGAGAGGCGAGAGTGGAATTTGGCAGGGAGTTCGCCAGGGAGAGTGTGGAGGGCATCGAGGACGAGGGGGTCGGAAGCAGAGGATGCAGCAACTTTGGTGGTCAACTCCACATCAATCATGTTAACAAAAAGAGTGGGGGGTAGGAGAGTAACGTCCTCGTCCTTGTCCTCGTGAGCAGGGATGTGGTCAGGGCGGCGAGAGAGAGCATCCGGGGCAGAAAGATTGCGGCCAGGGACATGTGAGAACTGAACGTCAAATTCCAAAAGTTCAAGGAGCCAACGGGCTTGGTGACGGTTCAGTTTACGGGGTTGGCGAAAATATGTTAGATTCTTATGGTCAGTGAAGATCTGAATAGGGTGGGGTGCGCCGAGGAGGTAGTGGCACCAGGCATTGAGACCGCACGTAACAGCAAGTAGTTCGCGGTCATAAATGTCATAGTTGCGTTCAGCGGGACCAAAGGTTTGGGAGAGATAGGCACAGGGTTGCCACTGGCCATTAATGTCTTGTTGAAGGAGGACACCTCCAGAGGCATGTTTGGAGGTGTCGGTGGCTATGGCGAAGGGGGCAGTGAGATCAGGAAGTTTGAGCATGGGTTGTGAGGTAAACGCGGCTTTGAGGTGCTCAAAAGCCTCTTGGCAAGTGGGAGTCCAAGACCATGGGTGATTTTTCTTGGTTAGGTCAAGGAGAGGATGGGCAACATTGGAATAATGGGAAATGAATCATCGGTAGAAATTGGCGAAGCCAAGAAAGGAGCGAATGTCCTTGACTTTCTGGGGGGTTGGCCAGTCAGCGATGCCGGCAATCTTAGTTGGATCCATGGCGAGGGATCCTGGTTTAACGATCATGCCAAGATATTCTATTTCTCAGACATCGAAGGAGCATTTCTCCAGCTTGAGGTAGAGGTCTAACTCGTCCATGCACTGGAGGACGCGTCTGGTGCGAGCGGTGTGGTCGGTGTCGTTGTCGGAGAAGATAAGGAGGTCATCCATATAAATGACCAGCCATCCTTCAGCTATCATGTCGTGGAAGGAATCGCTCATGAAGTGTTGAAATGTGGGGGGAGAGTTGGTCATGCCGAAGAACATGACGGTTGGTTCAAAGAGTCCTCGGTGAGTGATGAAGGCAGCCTTCCATTGGTCGCCCTCTTTGATTCGGACATTATTATATCCCCATCGTACATCAAACTTGGTGAAGACAGTGGCATCTTTTAATTTGTCGATGAGGTCGGAGATCAGGGGAAGAGGGTAGGCGTCCCGGATAGTGTGTTCATTTAGGTACCGGTAGTCCTGGCAGGGTCTAAGTCCACCATCCTTCTTTTTAACAAAAAAGAAGGGGGATGTTTGGGGGGATTTCGAGGATCTAATCTTTCCTGATTTCAGATTTTCATCGATGAAGTCATCAGCTGCTTGTCGTTCATCGGGGGAGAGTGGGTATAACTTCCCAATTTTGGGAATAAAGGAGTCCTTCAAGTTAATAGCGTGATCATAGGGGCGAGAGGGGGGTACATGGTCAGTGGCTTCTTTACTGAAAACTTTAGCAAATTCAGCATAGGCCAGGGGAAGTTCTTTCTTGGGTTTCACTAGTTCAGCTTGCATGGCTAGCTCAGTGGATAGGGTAAGCTTTCGAACGTATTTGATAAGCAAGGGATTAGTGATCCGAGATCCGTATCGTTGAACTCGGTTGAGATGGTAGAAGCCAAGTCCTCGGACAATATAATCGTCAGAGTCCTCAGTTTTGTTATACTTCTGGAAGCCGGAGAGTTCAGTGGTGTCAAGGATAGTTTCTTTTCTGGGGTTAACAGGGGAAGGAAGGGAGGATGGGGAGTGGGTGGTACACTTGGTGAAGATGGTGCGGGCGTTTCGGTGAGACTTCATGAGAAGGGCTGACTTGTCTTGATCCATAGGGATCAGGACTCGTCCTGCCTTCCAGTCAATTGTGGGATTGGTGGCTTTGAGCCAAGGGTAACCGAGGATAGCATTTTCTCGTCCTCCATTGAAGATGTAGAAGGCTATGCGTTGGGTGATGCCTCCAATTTGGGTGTAAAGCATGGCTTCGTACTTGCACATTGTATTGGTAGACATGTCGGTGTTTCGGATGGAAAAGGGGTGTTCAAGGGGGGTAATGGGGATGTCATTTCGTTTTATGAAGTCCCAGTCAATGCAGTTGATCTGGGCGCCAGAGTCGAGGATAGCCGTGGTTTCGACGGTTTTCATAGTGAGGGGAGAGATAATGAATTTCAATGCGAGGTACAGAGAATTTCATTTGGTCTTGGGTACACTATGTATTGTAGTGGAGGGGGCCGACGTCGAGGCGGGTCTCCGTTCTAAAAATCCTGTGAGAAGGCTTCTCGTCCCAACTTCCTGATGGTGGCGTCCTTCTCTTCTTCGACTTCTTCAATAGAGGCGGAACCTTCCACGACTGCTACTTTCTTAGCACAGAAGGGGTTATTGGTATGGGGGGTGGGGGTGTCATTGGTCTTGGGGCATTCCCGAGCCATATGCCCTTTCTGGTGGCATCGGAAACAGCATCCTTCTTTTCTGAATTGCTCCCACTCTTCGGGAGTGAGTTTCGTGAGGTGATCTACCTCCATGGCATTTGGATTGCGGGTGGGAGTGGTCTTGGTAGTAGGCTGGAATACAGCCTGCATACAGGTGGAATGTTGCTTGGCTACTGCAGCAGCGAAGCGTTTCTGTGATAAAAACTGGTCTATTCTGGTGTACCAGTCGTCAGGGGTCGTAGGGATCTTCTCGAGACTGTAGATTCGGTCCGAGAGCCAGACAGGGATGCCGGCACGTAAGTAATGAATGATGGTGGTGGCATTGGTGGTGGAGTCAAGGTTGGCCTTGACGACTTTCATTTTAAACTCCGCAAGGTACTTGGGGAGATAGTCGTCAGAGCGGACGTGAGTGTTGGTAAGCCAAGTGGTGGCCTCGGCTTCTGCGTTACTGTTTTTAAATGTGGCGTTGAAATCTGTGATGAAGTCCTTCATGGTACCGAAGGAGTTGTTGTCTAGGGCTTTCTTGATGCGTACTTGGGCCCAGCTTTTGGCTGTCCCTTCTTTCATGAATGATAAAGCGAAGCCTATTTGCTTCTCATTGGAGTCGTAGATAGCACAGTTGATGAGAACGTAGATGCGGACAGTGTTGAGCCAATGCTCAGCAGAGTTGGTGGAGCCATTAAAGTCCTTGGGGGGACTAAGGCGAAGTTCTGTGGGTTTGGACATGGTGATGGTGTTCTGTGGGGGCAGTGGTGGTGGTACGAAGGGTCTCGGTGGTGCTGGGGGTCGGGGTGTGACGGGGGAGATGGATGACACTGGGAGCAGGGGGGTGAGGGTGATCGGAGGGCATGGTTCTGTGGCGATACGATAGGCGAGTTCAAGGGTTTCGTCTCTTTCTTCCTGAGTGGAAGCGCGAGACGTCGATGTTTCAGTGGAGTCGGAGTCAGAGGCGGGTTCTTCCAAAGAATGCCACCAGCATGGGTTGCTAGGGTTCTGGGAAATCTTGGTACAGTGGAGGAGGCGCTACACAATGGTAGGCCTAGAGGGAAGCTAGTCTTTTGTTACGTTCAGTGCGGGTAGCATCAAACATAGACTCAAAGTCTAGTTGGTGGGTTCAGTGGGTGCGAGGTAAACCGCAAGGACAATAGTTGCTTAGCGGGTCGAGGTAAGGCCGTACTAGGACAACAGTCGCTAGGCGGATTCTGTGGTTCAAGGGGGCCGGCCAAGGAGCAAGGCTCGCTTGGTAGATCGAGGGGTCCGAGGTAATGAGGCTAGATTGAGTAAGACTAGCTTAGGGAATACAGGCCTAAGTACTCAGGTTTATATACATGGACAAAGTGCGCATGGACCAAGCGGTGCGGATAAGCTATCAGAGATAAGGAGTCATGGAAGATGAGTCAATGAGAAAAGGATGACGAAGCATGGGTAATCAGGCTGAGTCAGTGAGAAAAAGAAGCAAGGTATGACAAAGATAAAATGAGTCAATGGGAAGAAAAGAAGGCTATGGAATGGAAGAGAAGTCTCGTGTGTAAGACACGATGACTCAACAGAAATAGCGTCCATGTGATGCGCAATGTGACTGGATGAAGGTGTAAGGAAAAAGTGGAGCGTGTGAAGAGGAAGAAAAAGGAATCGTAACAGGTTTCATACTGTGCAAGCCTCCTCTTGAGACAACCCCAGAGGTATTCAATTGGGTTTATGTCAGGAGACTATGCAGGCCACACCATAGTGGTGAATTCTTGCACTTCTAGCCAGTTCTTGACTATCCTGCAGGTGTGCTTGGGGTCATTATCTTGCTGAAAGATGATATCAGAAGGATTGAAGTCATAATGCTCCAAGGTTTGGTGAAGTTCATCCTTCAAAATCTGAAGGTAGAGCTCCACATCCATCCTACCATCAATCTTGATAGCAAAACCAACTCCTTTCCAAGTCATACAACCCCACATCATGAGAGAACCACCTTCAAACTTGAGAGCTCCTTCTACCAGCCTATCACTAAGCTCCTCACCTGCCCTTTTCCATGCCCATTTGTGCCCATCTGACCCTAGGTGATTGATTTTGGTCTCATCTGACCATACTATCTTCTTCCAGTCCTCAAGAGTCCAGTCCTTGTGGGGATATGCATAATCCCATAAGCCTTGCAATGCCTAGCAGAAAGAATAGGATGTTTGGACTTGACCACAGCTTTCATACCAGATTTCTTCAAGTGGAGGTGGACAGTACTGTCAGAGAGGGGCTGGTTGATGATGTTGGTAAGGGCTTTGGTCACTTGAACAGTATTTTCAGCTTTTCCAGAAGTAAGAAGATATTGGGCATGTTGGATATTGGTAGGGGAAAACTTGGAAGGATGACCTCCAATAGCTTTGGAAAGGCCAGAGCGCTCTTTGGAATGAAGCTTGGATATAGCAGAAGGGCTGTAAAGAGAGGATGGTCTTTCTTTGAGTGAGAGAAAGAGATCTGACCATGATGATGGTTGTGAAACAAGAAGTATGGGAACTGTTTCAAACTCAGACATATTGTTGACATGTATATATTTGTTTGTACCAACAAACAATAGCAATTATACTATGATTTGGCTGAGATCCTACTCAACAGTTCAAAAGCTTAAAACCCTTTCTATGGTATTGCTGTTTTGAATTGATCATATCTCTGCACCCTATGGTCCGAATCACATGACTCAGGAGGCAATATTGTAGCCAAGAGTATGTACTATTTATAACACCACCAATGCTAAGTGATATTCCCACAGTGTTTGGCAGTGTGCTTTGTGCACTGCCATCAAGGTTAGTATGGAAAGGGTTCTTAAGGTCACTGTTGTTATGCAGGGTGTACCTCGAGTGGTCGAGACTAAGTTCCAATGGGCAGGACACTCATGAAGAGGTATAACTCAGTCCAAAGGATGAAGGACTATTCATTCAGAAGAATAGACGAGAGACTGGAGAGGCCCAAGGGCGATGAAGGACTTAGGGATGCCTGAGGAGGCCTGAGGGACTAGGTGTGACTCAAGAGTACATGTGAATTGTGCAGATCAAAAATGGAGTACAAAGCGGTAAACTAAAGGGTCTATATACTAGATAAAATGGTGCATGGACCAAGCAGTGCAAAAGGGATATGTAAGCATAGAACATCAAAGAATGTGATGGAAAGCAGGAGGTAAGTAAGCAACGATGACAATTGTTGCTGTGGAGAACTAAGCAGTAATGACAAGGAAAAGAGATAAAGCTAAAGTGGTAAAATGCTCACACTGGAGCCGCTTGTGATGATAACAAAGTGGAGATAATCATAGAAGTAAACCCCAAAGATAGGGGAACGTTGGGGGCGGAGGAGAGAGAGAAAGAAGATACCATGAAAGATGAGGGAAATCATAACAACTGTAGACTTGCAAGCCTGTCAGGGGTTCAGTGGTTCAGTGGTAAACTACAAGGACAACTAGTTGCTTAGTGAGTTTGAGGTAAGCTGCACTAGGACAGCAGTTGCTAGGTGGGTTCTGTTACAACCATAGATGAGTGTACTGAGTCTCCCAATCTTTCTCTGGTTAATCTTCCTTTTACTTCGAATAGTTCTTTGATCACAGAGTTGGACAGCCTCTGGCTCGATGACTCGCCTATACCCGGCTTTCCATTCCACTCTGCAGCCGGATAGGTTCCCTTCAGTTTCCATGTTACCGCTGATCGCAGTTGTGCCACTGTATTTTCCCACATTCTTCTTTGGGCGCGACGCGACTTACACCTTCCATATTTGGCCACGATTACACCTCCCCTATCTCACGGACGCTTACTCCTCTGATCGCATTCATCCGCGGTTGTGTGTCCCTTCCCCATTCACACTAGGTATCTCACGTCTACCCTAGAGCATGTACAGCTATGCCTAGGTATTTATATGCGCCCTGTACTTGTAGTTTCCCCAGTTAGTTCTGCGCAATACACGCGTAGTTTCTACCTGTCCACGAGTCCTCACGAGGATAGTGAGATCCCCTTCCCATCGATAGTCTCGCACCACTAGTTGAGTGTGCGCTCGACAGTTAGGTTCTGCACGTTCGCGTAACACACATCTGCCCTGAATAGTGTATAGCTCTGTCTGGGTATTTATATGCACCATGTACTTGTACTCTCCTCAGTTAGTTCTGCACAATCTACACATAGTTTCTTCCTGTCCACAAGTCCATCAAAGGATAGTGAGATTGTGTAGCTTGCAATAGTCTTGCACCACTAGTTGAGTGTGCACTCAACAGTTAGGATCTGTGCATACATGTAACAGTATAGACTAGAAAGGCATTGGGCATCTTGTAGAGGTTGAGGGGAGGATGGATGCCAACCAATATGTGGACATTTTGGAGGGCTCCTTGCTTCCCACCATGGAAGAATCTGGAATTCCTTTAGAGGATGTTATCTTTCAGCAGGACAATGACTCCAAGCACACTTCTAAAAAGACCAAGCAATGGATTGAAGACCATGAAATCAATGTTTTGGGCTGGCCTCCACAATCTCCTGACCTCAACCCCATTGAACATCTCTGGCATCATATCAAAAAGGAACTTGCCAAGTATCCTACTCAGGCTAAAGGAGTTTGGGAGATTTGGGAGAGAGTGGCAAAAGTATGGAGGAATATAGACCCAGAGGTGTGTCAGAACTTGATTGAAAGTATGCCTAGGAGGGTCCAAGCAGTTGTAAAAGCCAATGGGGGTCATACAAAGTACTAGAGTTGGCAAATTCTATAGAGCTGAAAGGTGGTTACAAAATTGAGTCAATGAGATACTGAATTGAATTGATCATATCTCCATGTATACTGATCTAAATTACATAATCTTATTACTGACAGATTGCCAAGCACAAGTACATCCACTTTCCCACCCACTGTTTGGTCTTATTTGTCCATGTTCCTGAGCTATTCAATGGTTATTCCAAAATCTCAAAACATTGACTCAATTTTGGAAGTCACTGTAGTGACTGAGGGTGTGGGCTGTGGGACTGGGGGTGGTGCTGGGACTGGTGTGGGTGTAGAAGGTGGTGGTTGTGGCTGAGATTGTGAGGGTGTGAAGACTGGGAGTGTTATGGGACTAGGTTGTTGGGGTACTGGGAGGTGAAGAGCCTGTGATGATGTCTGGGGGTGGGGGGCTGGGGTGGTTCTAGTGTATGAGGGGTTGATGGTGGTGTCAACATGATTTCCTTGTCTGAGGACTCTGGGGCTGTGATGCGAGGTATGGCGACTGGGGTTGTCCTACTTCTAGATAGGAGGGATGAAAGAGATTCTTGATCCTTTGTTATGCAGGGCATACCTTGAGTGACTAGGGCTAAGATCTGACAGGCAGGATGCTCATGAAGAGGTACAACTCAGCCTGAAGGGATGAAGGACTATACACCTAGGTAGGTGGACTGAAGACTATATGTTCAAGAGAATGGGCTAGGGGACCGAGGGCTTGAGAAGGGTGACAAAGGACTAAGGGCCTGAGGAGGCTGACAAGGGACTGAGAGGACTCAAGAGTATGCATGAATTGCACAGATTGAGAATGTAGTACATGACAGTAAATGAAGGTTTATATACTAGAAGAGAAAGCACACAGACCAAGCAGTGCAAGGAAGGGATGCATAAACATAGAACAACATGGAATGTGATGGAAATTGGGAATACTAAGCAACTATGACAGAAGTTGCTGTGGAGAAGGCTGTCCATAGAAAGGAACAAAAGAAAAGACTAAAGAAGAAGGATGCTCACATGGGAACTGCTTGTGACAATAACAAAGTGAATGTGTTCAAAGAAGAACATACCAAAGATTGGGGAGTGATAAGGACAAAGTAAAGAAAGGATGAATATGCCACAAAAGAGAAGAGAAATTGTAACACTTGCTGCCTTACACCACTCTTCCTCTACCTTTGCTCAATCAATAACCTCTTGTCACTCTTCCCACTCATTCTTTCTCCAGAAAAGAACTATTTCACACATTAGGCATTTTGCTTTTGCTTGCATGTCCTTGTTAGCTTTCACTGCTCATGTGAATGGTTGGCAGGCTTGCATGGAAGACAGTATCATAAGACACTTGACCCAACTTTGTCTAGTCAGGTAACCAATGGCAGTGTACTCATAAACCTGCTAATGTGTTAGGGGGTGACATTCTTACAGGACACTAACTACATACTTTGATAATATCCCTTGTGATATTTTTCCATACTTTCCTCTGTGCTTCCTCCAGAGGTTTGGGGTGCTCAACCATTGTGTTGTCATTGACCTTTTTTGCTCATTTGAGAGGGGGCACCATCTCATCAAGTTCATACATGACAGCTGAAGTGACCACTAGGGCTGTTGAGTGTTACGATTCCCTTTTCTTTCATCTTCACACCTACTTTCCCTTGTCATCTGATCATATCACACACCTCATGGACACCATTCCCATTGAGTCATCATGTCTTACACATGAGACTTCTCTTCCATTCCACAGCCTTCTATTTTCTCATTGACTCATCTTGATTACCTATGCTTCATCATCTTTCTCCCATTGACTCATCACCTATGACTCCTTATCTTGATACACTATCAGCATAGCTTGGTCTGTGTGCACTTTCCATATGTATATAAACCTGAGTACTTAGGCCTGTATTCCCTAAGCTAGTCTTACTTGAATCTAGCCTCCTCACCTCAGACCCCCTGATCCACCAAGTGAGCCTTGCTCCTTGGCTGGCCCATTGAACCATTGAACCCACCTAGTGACCTTGTCCTAGCATGGCTTTTACTCCAGACCTGCTAAGTGACCTTTGTCCTTGCAGTTTATCTTGACACCTCAAACCACCGACAGGCTTGTGAGTCTATGTTTGATGCTATCCATGCCAAATGTAACATTGAGGCTGGCTGGAAAATAGTTGATATAGCATCACCTGCAACCCAACCAGCAGCCAAAGCCAAGTTCAACTGTCCAATGCCATCTGGGTACAAGCTATCATGCCCTTTTCTTACCATAGCCTTGCAACTTCTGGGAGTGGACAGTAATATTGCAGTACTTTTGACACATTGTTCCCTAAGTTGAAACACCCTTTCCTCTGCCCTTTGATTTCACTGCCTTGGCAAGAGATATCAATGGTTTATTCACCATTCTCTTGAACTTGTTTGTGATCACTGATGGGTCACAGTCTACTCTTCTCTTCCTGTAAGCAAGTTTGTCTTTTCTGCCAGGAGCAGCTGGCATGTCAAGATCACTACTCACACCCAACACTGCACTGTTTGCAAGATGTTTCAATGGATCCTTTTGCTTGACCCTTGACTGTGACCCAAGAGGTGATTCTTCTCATTCCCTTACCACAGCCTCCATACAACTGCTGTATGGTCCATACAGTGAAGTGTGACCACAATTGTTGAAATCAGCTGAATAGTCAAAGAGCCAGATTGGGTGGGAGTGAGGGGTGAAGAGTGGACAGGAGGTCCTTGTCAACAGAAATGGGAATATTGGTAGAGGTGAAGGGGGAGGAGATGCCTACAGTGGCTCAAATAAGTGTCCCAATGTTGGAGCATTTGGAGAGACTTAACATTTGCAAAAGAACTAAAATGTATCAGCTCTAACCCTTGCAGAGTCATAAATAGCCCTGACCCCTGCCCTGAAGATGAGCCCTTAGTCATGTGATTTGGTTGCCATGTGATTGAGATATAACCATTTCAAAATGACATGTCATTGGGACACTTATTTGAGCAATATCTCTACTCTATAATTTTAGTACTTTGTATGCCCTCTCTTTGCCTTTATCACTGCCTCTAGTCTTCTAGGCATGCTTTCTATCAATCTTTGACATTCCTCAACTTCTATCTTGCCCCATTCCATATCAATCCTTTCCCAAAGCTCCCAATCCCCTCTTGGTGGTGTAGTATTGCTGTTGAGCTTCTTTTTAAGGATTTGCCAGAGATGTTCAATAGGATTAAGGTCTGGAGATTGTGCTGGCCTAATTTGATGTTTTTCTTGCTTAGATGAATCTCTTTGAGAACCCTGGTCACAGTAGACTTCCCTAGACCAGTCTGGGAGGATATCTTCCTAGTAGAAAGGCCAGATTCAGAGAGAAAGAGGATATTGGCTCTAGCAGAGGTAGAAATGGGCTTCATGGTAAAGTAGGGTTAACTGGATAGAATCTCTGCCCTTTATAGTGCTCAGGGTTATGTAAGTTATATAATGAGACAGGGTTGAAGCACAGCATCCATCAGAACATTATGTCATTTATCAAATGATGACTGATAACATTAGGGTCAAATAAGTGTCCTAATGACATATCATTTTGAAATGGTTATATCTCAATCACATGGCAACCAAATCACATGACCAAGGGCTCATCTTCAGGGCAGGGGTCAGGGCTATTTATGACCCTACAAGGATTAGAGCTGATATATTTTAGTTCTTTTGCAAATGTCAAGTCTTTCCAAAATCCCCCAATATTAGGACACTTATTTGAGCCACTATATTAGTACCTTGTCATTCCCCACACTGGCAAAGGCCGGCAGTGTCACTCACATGACTACCTACACATGATCTGTTTCTGTGGCATTGCCTGCCAGGGCTGAGTTCAATTCACAATATCAGCTCCAATCATTGTATTATGTAAGTTCTTTCCTCTTCATCCACAACCACCATGTACTACTGCTAGCAATGTAAATCTCATAAACATAGTAGTAGCCACTGCCCATATTGCATCATTGTGGTATAATGTGTTGTAAATGTCTGACTTGACCATGCCAGGGTGAACAATACCTTGGTTGTCATACCCAAAATGTATCTAATGTGTAGAAGTTAATTGTCATTACTATGCTTGACTGACATAATGAATGTAGTGGCTAACCAGGAGGGATAAATATCCTCATGATTGTCGCCATTGCCATAGTAGTCAACAATATGCCTGCCAGGTATGGTATTTATGCTTCTGATGATTGTTCAATGATAATTGTTGTACCCAGGATGAGTCAAGATGGGCTGAATCCTTGAACAATGGTATATTTACCAAAGGGGGGCAAGGCTCCTTGTAGGTATATCTATGTCATTTTTTTCTGCAGTTTTTAGCTTGTTTAGAACAAGTGACTCTGATTTAGAACAGCATCCTTTAATGCCTCTACTGACCTCTGTCTTTAACCTACTTATCTCTCCTGAGGGCTCTCCTGATGCCAAGATGTCCAACTCCTCCACCTCCACCTCTGATCCACCTAGCTCTACTAGGGGTCCTACATCCATTTCATATGTAGAGACATTTGGTTTCACCTTCAATTCACCAAGCCCTTCTGAGGGCTTCACTCCTATTCTTGAAGTAGAGGCAGTGTCACCTCTGAATAACATTCAGCTTGTCAGTGATGGACCAAGCAGTAGCAGTAAGCTTGTTGTTTTTCATCCTCTTAATGCTGAATGACATGTCATAGAGGATCCTCAAGTGTCTTCTAGGGAGGTTTGGGCTAGTATCACCTCTCTAGGAGTCCTTACTCTTACAAATAGTGATTCTGCTCTTGTGAAGATGGATTCAAATCTTTGGGTGACCAACTCCTTGCCTGTTGTAGCTGGTACCTCCTGCTTGTCACAGTCACATGTTGAAGTGTTTGCAGACACTACAGCTACCTCTGAAGTGCCCTTGATGCCCCAGAAGCAGCCATTAGGCAACAAAGTTCTCATGAAGGAAGTTGACTACTCTTGCATAATGCACAAGTCTTTGTATGCTCTGAAATCTCATTGTAATGTGCAGGAATCAGTACATATTTGTCTAATCTAAACTGGTACACCTTCTCACTGGTGTGTAGGAACTTCAAACTCAGGAGTTGATGTTGAAGCAACTGTGTTCACTCCAGCATGAAAATGATGTGGTTATCAGTAGTCTATGCAAAGATCTAGAAGACAATTGACAGCAGTGGGAAAGTGCACAGTGTGAAATTGACACAGTTATTGATAGTCTACACAAAGATCTAGAAGACCATCAGCAGCAACAGATAGGTGTGCAGGAAGTCTTAGAACAGAAAGATCATACCATAGTGTTCCAAGCTGAAGCTATCAGGGAACTGTGGTCTGATCTTGCTGCCATCACTGACCCCACCAAGTAGGAAGCCCAAAGGAAGGGGATCTCAGACAAGGACTTGCTCATCACTCATCAGGCTGCAGTATTGCAAAAGTTAAGAGAGGATCTTCTTCTAGTGGAGAAGTCCAACATGAAAAAGCAGAATGAACTTGCCAGGTGGCTGGATCAATTGGCAGTAGGTATCACTTTCCCAAATGTAGGGGTTCAGTTCTCACCAGGAGTTGGAGTTTTTAG
Source organism: Boletellus ananas (assembly GCA_038089895.1). NCBI lineage: Eukaryota > Fungi > Basidiomycota > Agaricomycetes > Boletales > Boletaceae > Boletellus > Boletellus ananas. Next base: position 3,714 of record JBBPLS010000424.1, on the reverse strand, counting down.
CATTAAAGGGGCAAAATGAGAAGATTACACAGCAACTGAAGGTGCATGCAATGTGTCAATTCCTCAAGCCTAATTATCTACCTATACATCACAGAAGCAGGCCACACACAATGCTGCACAGTCAACTGCACTCGCTTCAACCACTCTACATGCTCTTGTAGGCAAGGAACAGATTGCTTGCAACACTACACAGTCATTTGTGCTCCCCTCAGTCTATCTACAGTCTCCTGTAGGAATGCCACACACTGCTAGTAATGCTGTGCAATTAATTGTACCCTCTGCAGCCCCTCTGCAGACTCCTGTTGGTATCTCAATCCTAGCTCTTCCACATGTTCATTGTCCCCATGTTCCTTAGGACTGCAAATCATTACCAGGCCCAGGACACCATTTGGAGAAAATTGCAAAGAAAGTGTATTCAATGCTTGCAAAGGACATTCCATCATCACCAACACAGCAGCAGCATTCTAGACTATCAAGGAAGGTTCAATTACTCAAACATGAAATTGATTCAGACAAGGAAAGAAAGCTAGATCTAGTATGTATTGCTTGTTCCAGGACATAATATCTCCTCACTTTTATAACAGGATCATGTTTGTTGCTTGTTTGAAGTCATTTTTAATGCTTCAAAAGATGAAGATTTCCTGCTTGCACTATCACCACTTCCAGATTGGTTGTGCATGTTTGCCAAGACAAGTTCCAATGGCCCAGATCCCTTCAATCTTCAGGAAGACTTTAGTTGCCTAGCATTGTCAGAATAGAACCAAGTGGTCATCTCCTTCCTTTTGCAGGGACTGGCTGGATTGTAGCAGGAGGAACAATGGACTACTGCACTGTGGTCCAATGACTATTGGGTTGATGCTATTTCTCAAAAATTCAATCATATCCACTCCTTGTTGTCAAAGTCCAAACTACAACATCTAGACAAGAAGGCTGCTGAAACAATGGAACAGGTGGCAGATAGGCTGGTGAAAGTGAAGGAGGAGAGCTTACAGAAAGCTAGGAGGGACATGCGCAGGATCTCAGTGAGTATATTATTTGATTTGTTCAACTTCCTTTGTTGACAGAATCCTAAAAATACAAGTGTTGTGTACAAGTCACCAAGGTTGCATCCCAGCTAAGCAAGGAGAAAGATTCAAGAACATAGGCATTCCTACATACAGTTGTTACCTCACTAGGTACTGAGGGTATGAGTTCCAATGAAAGCAGCAAGGATAATATGGAATCCATTTTCTTCACCAGAACAATACCATGGCACAGGGAAGTAATGAGGGAATTGAAGATCATTGATAGCTGCTGTTTGTCAGGCATGTCACCTAGGGGGCTGAAGGCAGTGAAATGTCTTAAATCAGCCACACCCTCATCTAGGAAGCCAGTTAATGATCTAGCCCCACAATTTTACAATGTGTACTGGCTGAATGAAAATTCTCATACAGCCACTGCTGATGAGGAATTCCCCTGGATGGAAATTCTGATGTGGGGATTGTAGCTGGTATGTTATTTCACTTCATATAAATATGATGCTCACCATCAGATCAAAGGTATTGTCTCAGGATTTAAATATATTGTGTAGTATGCAATACATTGTTGTTACACTTTATTTGCATTGTTAGAGCCTTCTCTGAACCTCCCTGCCCAGTCAGTTCATCTCCTTAGATATCTTGTAACACCCCTTTTTCCTAGGACCTCATTTGTAGTTTGAACAAAGTAAGTGTACACACTGTGTCCTTTACTCAAATTAATATCTTCTCACTCCATGCACTAGTCTCTCTTAGTAGGCACTCAGTAGTCGCTCCCCTGAACACTCATTGGGTGATTGGTGACCACTGAGTGCCCACCTATTGTCCCAACAACTTTTCAGGATTTTATAATATTAAATTGTCCTAATCAATATTGTAGTGCTGGATATTTAATATTTTGAGTGACTGAAAATGTATTTACATCAGGTAACATAGTATAGATGTCGATGAGTCAATATTTTATGAGTAGGTTCAATATTTCACAAAAGGCAATCTAATCTAGAACATTTTGAAACATATATAAGACATTTCCTTATATTTCCTTATGTGAGGCACAAAAGTTCTGTAATAATATTAAATACTGTACTGCATTCTACCCCCTTGCAAAATATAGCATTTTAAATGCCCTCAAAATGCATTGATACAATATTAGCTAATCCAAATCCATTTTGGACTCTCTTTTGGGCTTAGAAAAGTTTGAGAATCCTGGAGTGTCACTCCCTATCATGAGCAATGAGGACTTGCCTGGTCTTGAGCAGGCCGACAATGACTTTGTGCCTAAAGAGCATGACAAAATGGACAATCACCTCAACACTTTCCCCCATTTGATCCAAATGATCAATACTCAGTGGATTGTTACAGTCTGATCATCATTTGGCAGCTAGGGGACCGCACAGATGTCACCATCAAGCAATGGTCAGAGTTGGTGCAGAACAAACCTGAACTCCGAGACGCATTGCTCAGCGGGAGGGAAAAAGGGTATAAATCAGTATGGCTTGCAAGTCAGTGCTCACCACATTTCAACCTATTGCACGACTGATCCTATCCTATAGAGATCCTCCGAAAGCCGAAAAACAATAGGGATGATCCTCCTTCCGACCTACCCACTGTGGGTGCGTCATAATTCTTCTTGACTCCCCATCCTATCTCAGACAGGCTGGTAAGCCCACTTCCGAACTCATACCTGATTTTGCTCATCCGAATCCCGTCAGCCGCACGATTTGCCTGGGACATCCGTTATGAAGGGGATTATCACAGGGTTATGCTCTGCAACATCAATTCCATGAAACACGAAGGGGACTACGCTAATTCTGCCGAGCTCATTCAGAGCTCTGGTGCTGGGAAGTCTCGCATGGTCAACGAGCAAGCTAAGCTCGTCTTCACCATCCCTTTTAACCTTCGACAAACCTGGGAGAGTGACGGTAAGTCCAATATACGCTACGTGCACAGCAATGCTCATTGCTGCTCCAACTTTCAGCGGGAGCTTTTCCGCAAGCGGACGAAAAGGTCGCCAGATACATTTGCAACGTAAAGGTTAAGAGTGTAGAACAATGCAGGACTCGTGCTTGTTTGTTCCTCAAATATCTATTCTCAGAGGTCACCAATTCAGTCGAATGGCTCTTCCCAGAATCTTCCAAATCGTCTCCGTCGAGCATTGCGGAGAGGTGGTGGGGGTATCTGATGAGGAATGACAACCGTCATCTACTATACAAGAGTGTCGTAGAGGCGTGCAACAGGGTTAGTATTATGCAAGTCCGCTTACAAGTTCCCATCTCATTGCAGCGATAATCAATCCAGGACCTCTCCATGAACCAGTTTCCAGATGCCACTGGGTATCTGCAACAATTTATTTCAGCTTTGGAGAGAATTGGTGCATTTCCTCATCCCAAAGACGTCGAAGTGATGCTGTACTTTGACGAAGCTCAAGAACTCTCCTCTGAGATTGATGACAACCCAGACCACAAGTCGTACTACGATATACTGTGTTCAGCTATAAACGAGTTACACCACCAGCCTGCCTTTGCTTTATTTCTTTCCACTCATACATGGATGAATATTCTAGCCCCATCTGCTCATATAGCCCAGTCAAATCGACAGGTGAGGTCAGACAGTCTTCAAGCACCCATCACTGAGACACCATTCGATTGTCACCCTGACATTCCACACCAGTCCAGGACATATGCGTTAAACGAACTCG